>VSDK01022499.1:156628-171788 GCA_009767595.1 Symbiodinium kawagutii
CCAACCACGGTTTCGTGACCCGCTGCAGCTCTTCATCAGCTATGAGCGCCTTATGGATGTGTTTGGTATGGAATTTTCACTGATTTGCACTAAGCTGGCTGGCGGTTGAACATGCTTTACATTCCCCCATCTTTTGGTTGGCTGATTGACAAACATATAACTTTGCAAGGGCGGAACTAATCACCAACTTTCGGAAAAAAACGTCACGAGATCAACATAGATAAAGTATACATGGCTGATGTATCTTGTAGAAGATTGCTAAGGAAAATAATTTGCCATACTTGTGTATACCTTTACCCTCCCTTACCCTTCTTTTTTGGGGTCGTTTGATATTTGCTTGATTTTTGGGGACGTTCCCTTTTTTTTGGGGTCACTTCCCCAAAAAAGATCCTCAACCAATGTATGCATTCAGTATGGTGGCTCACCAAGCCATCGGCACTCCATGGGCGTCCTTTGAATACTTTTTAGGATTGGGGACGAAGAAGAAAACATGCATTTGTGAAATTGCGGACCATAGGATCAACATGTCCCCAGAATTGGCTCAACATGGCCCAAAAAACCCTCCTGTGGACGGACTTGGAAAAGCTGCCCAAGATAGAACCCCGAAGGGGTCCCTCCATATTTCCCAACTGGCCCAGCATAAACCCAACATGGCACAACATAGCTCCAACTTCCCCCCACTTGAATCAGCGTAAGCTCAACATTGACCCAGATACACACCGCTTGCAGCCACAGCCACCCCCTCCCCACCTTGAGGTTTCCCCCGCCACAAGCCCAAAGCCAACAGCCGGATGGACGATGGACGGACGGGCGGATGGACGGACGGTTTCAAAAATCCTCCAAAAATGAAAAAAAGGTACGCTTTGCAAAAAAAGATCCTTCAGTCCGGACGCGTCCGGGACGGACGGGTATTTCCGTCCTTTGGACGCAAATTTCCGTCCTTTCGGACGGGTAGGCCGGAGTGTCCATGAAAAAAAGGTACGCTTCGGAAAAAAAGATCCTCACCCATTCAGCCCCTGGTGTGAGCGGAAAGGATATCGTGAGAACATCTTGGAAATCAAACACATTGAGCAGGTCCTACAAGCCGGAATGTCAGGTAAAACAATCTTGGGGACCAAGAACTGGGTCGGAAGTCACGTGATTCATCAGAACATAGGAGCATTTTTGCAAATCATGGTTCTTGGATTTTTGTTGATGAGATCGCTCATGGCCAGTTCAACACTTTTTGTCCCTATCAATTCCATCCACCCTTCATTTTTACAAAAATACATCAGGGGATCCAAAAGGGAGTGGCTTGAGCCGCAAGGTTTCATAAGCTTGAGATGCAAGGTAAAACTGTTCTTGTCATAGCTTCACTTGCCAGCACAGCTGGCAGCTGGGTGGGTGGCACCTCTTCTGACAAATGGGAAGGCAACCAACTGCCAGAGTGGAGGGTTGGAAAGAGGACTGCCAAAACCATGGAAAAAAGATCGTTTCTGAAAGAAAAGGTACTTTCTTCAAAAAATACCATTCTTGTTGAATGACCCCAAAAATTTGGGGTCGTTGGAGACTCCAGGTAGATCATTAGTAATCTACTATATCCATCCATATCCCATATTTGTTTACCATATTTGTTCCTTACCATTAGCTTCAACAATTTCCCAACCAGTTCAACTCGTCGGAACCACTGGGGAGGCACGAGATCGACTTCGTCCAGATCACAGCGGGCAAGTGGAAGCGCACCGTGGATCCCTTCGCAGAGATCACCCCCGAGGCACGCGACAAGGCGCAGGAGGACCGGTGAGGCACCTGCTTGCTGTGGTTGGTGGATGAGAGGACGGTTGCATCATCAGATTGGATGATTTGGATGGAGGTGTTTGATTCATGTTTGTGGATGTTGCATGCCCGATTCAACAGGACGAAAATCCTTCAATGGTCCGAGACCATTGTCATCCAAGATCTGTTTGAGAGCACAGGGTGGTCATCGTCATCTATGGGCATCATTTCGACATATTTCGAGCCATGGCCATCTATGGTGTTTGAATTCGAGTTGAAAGCCAAACAGGTGCGCAGGACAGTTTCTATGTTGCACGGTTATTTGATCAATATACTGAATCTGCAGTGACTTGCACATAGATTGTGTGTTTAATCATTGACTTGCGCAAAGATTTTTCTTGAATCACATACCGTGAATGCATACCAGTTCATGTGGCCGTCTTCTGGGGCGCCGTTGGTTTACACAAAAATGAAGGATCATTTCCAGACCTCTAAGTTGAGCCAAAGGCAAGGTCCGGTAGTTCCTCACTACTGGCGCTAGGACGTGCAAGCGGTGCACGAAGCATTCAAAGGTGCGCGCTTTGGGAAGCTGGTGCCAGCATGGATGGCCCCGGACCAGGGACTTATGGGACTTGAGTGAAGCCAATGCTTTTAAGGACACCCCTTCAGAGGATGGATGCGCGAATGAATAGGAAGCAAGTCAGAGATTTGTGGATTTTGAACACGACAGCCAACAATGGGACTAATGGCCAACCAGCCACAGATGGGTCATGACCAAATGACGCCAGATGATATTTTGCTGGTGGTTTCAATCACAAGCACTTAATCAGTGTTGGTGGCAATGCCGGAAGCAGTTTGAAACCAGTGACTGGGTGAGGGTTGGTAGTATCGATGTGATGCAAGGCACATATCAACATAATTATATGTCATCCTATTTTATCATATTTCCTTCCAAGCATGCCAACATATTTCCACATATATTTCATCATGTTTCATTTGTTCTCTCGTAGTTGGCAACGCGTTGATCAACATGAACTCTGCTTGTTTTCCAGCATTGGGGCAAACCCCTGGACGTCCCAGCAAAAAATGTTTCATCCAAAGTGACATATTTCATCCAACCAAAGTTGGGAAAGAACCCAAGCCAGGAGGTGGCAAGAAACCACATGGGAACCTGCCCTTGAGCAAAGCCTGGTCGCCAGGCCTTGTGCAACAGCAAAGGAATGGTGTGGACGTGGATGAGGTACCCACGACGGCCGTGGAGCAATCCATGGGTTCTGCATGGCATGTCGGGCTCCTGTGCCTGGTTTTAGGGGTTTTCATTACTTGGGCTGGGAAGATCATTGCGGTTTGCTTATGCTTTCTTAATTTTTCTTATGTTTTTTTTCAGGTCACAAACGATGACATAAACGGATATGTACTTGTCCAACCATTTGGGGTTGAGAAACTCACAACATCGGCACAGGGAAAGGCATGTGAAGCAAGTGCGCCGGCATGATCAAAAAGCAGCAAAGTGGCTGAGCACCAGGGAGAACCTGTGCCATGTCGTGTTGGTTTTGCTCCTTTGCGCTGATCTCATTGGCTGTGGCCGACCCACAGGGAGAAGTGCCAGAAGCCTTGCAGTACTTGGGCAAAGGCTACAACATCATCATTGGAGATCCACACAGCACCGATGACGACAGGGATCCAGGGTGGTCAGGCACCATCATTGAGCGTAGCTGGCTGAAGGATGAATGGATCACAGACGATGCCCGGTGCTCCTACGAAGCATCAAACACCCAAATCACCGGAGCGAAGAGCGCCCAAGAGTCCAGACTGAAAGAGTGGAACGTAAAAGCCAGCGTGGGTCTCTTCAAGATCGTCCAAGCGGCCTTCACCGCCAGTGGCTCAGTGCAGGAGATGGATCAGAAGAGTTTCAAATTCAAAGAGACTTTCTTTGAGACAAGAGCCTCCTGTCACTTGAAAACAGCTGAACTTCCAGCACCTTTCGTCAGGTACAACTTCTCGGCAGAGTTCCAGGCTGCAGTGGCTCAGATCCCTACGGACGGCACATATGATCCGGTGCAGTGGGTCATGGAAAACATTTTGGCCTCTGGCTTCGGGACCCACTACACCTCCAAAATCGCATCAGGTGGCTTGATGGGGATCCGTTCATGGATGAGCGAAAGCAGCTTTGACTCCTTGGAAAAGACTGCTACCGAAAAAGGGTTCAGCCTGGATCTAGCTGCCAAAAGTTTCTTTTGGTTATTCAGCGACCCGAGTGGCTCGGGTGGCTTCAAGCAGAATGAAGATGCCACCAAAGCTTTCCAAGAGGCCATGCAGTCGGGTGGCACCTCAAGCTTTTGCACCGGTTGCGCCCAGTTTGTGAAGGACGATGCAGGCAAGTGGGCGGAGCAGGTGCAGAACAACTTGGTGCCCATCGGCTCGAAGTCCAACGAGTTGGTGCCCATCAGCGAGCTGTTGGTGCCGATTCACTTCCCGGACCTCGATGCCGAGCTCTTGAAGAAGAAGAAGGCCACAGTGGAGCAAGCCCTGGAGAAACTGTGCGACTACTATGCCAAGGAGGGCTGCACCACGACACCCAGGGACCACATTGAGATTCCACCAAGGACCATCCTTATCGGATCCGAAGTAAATTCGGTGCAGTGGTCCCCGGATGGCGCCACTTTAGTGACCGGAGCAGAGGACGGTTTGGTGCGACTCTGGGAGGCAGCCACAGGGAGAGGCATTCGCGCCTTGACTGGGCACACGGACATGGTTATGTCTGTATCCTTCTCACCAGATGGGAGCCGAATCGCTTCAGGAAGTTATGACGAGTCGGTGAAGATTTGGGATGCAGCCAGCGGGGAGTGCGTGCACACATTGACAGGGCACACCAGTTATGTTTGGTCTGTTTCCTTCTCACCAGATGGGAGCCGAATCGCTTCAGGAAGTTATGACAAGTCGGTCAAGATTTGGGATGCAGCCAGCGGGGAGTGCGTGCACACATTGACAGGGCACACCAGTTATGTTTGGTCTGTATCCTTCTCACCAGATGGGAGCCGAATCGCTTCAGGAAGTTCAGGAAGTAATTCGGTGAAGATTTGGGATGCAGCCAGCGGGGAGTGCGTGCACACATTGACTGAGGACCCGGACACTTTTGCTGTATCCTTCTCACCAGATGGGAGCCGAATCGCTTCAGGAAGTTCAGGAAGTAATTCGGTGAAGATTTGGGATGCAGCCAGCGGGGAGTGCGTGCACACATTGACTGAGGACCCGGACACTTTTGCTGTATCCTTCTCACCAGATGGGAGCCGAATCGCTTCAGGAAATTTTGAGTCGGTGAAGATTTGGGATGCAGCCGCTGGCGAGTGCCTGCTGACATTGACTGGGCACACCAGCTTTGTTGAGTCCGTATCCTTCTCACCAGATGGGAGCCGAATCGCTTCAGGAAGTTATGACATGTCGGTGAAGATTTGGGATGCAGCCAGCGGGGAGTGCGTGCACACATTGACTGGGCACACGGACGAGGTTTTGTCTGTATCCTTCTCACCAGATGGGAGCCGAATCGCTTCAGGAAGTAAAGACAAGTCGGTGAAGATTTGGGATGCAGCCAGTGGTGAGTGGGTGTTCACATTGACTGAGCACACCGACATGTTTGATTCTGCTTACTTTTCAGCAGATGGGAGTCGCATTGCCGGCAGAAGTCAGGACCACGCGGTGAATATTTTGGATGCAGCCGCTGGCCAACACCAGCTCAAATCTGCTGAATTTGTTCTTTAGACCGTGTGGCGCTGCCCCTTTGTTTCAAATTTCTCGCCGTTGCCCTAGAGCAACTTGGGTCTTGCAGTAGACCATAGTAGACCCCATAAACCAGGAGCAGCGGAAAACTGCTGGCAATCCGTTTGTGCTGCTGTTGTTTGAACACGCACGAACAGGAAAAAAACTGAAAGCAGCGTTGTGAGCGCCCTAAATTTCAACCCTTTTATTTTTCCAGGTTCTGGCTCTTGATGCATCTTATTCACAAATCTGATCGTCATTTCTTTCGAACTGACTTCCTGAACCAAAAAAATTCAAACAACCTTTTCAGAGAAATGTTTGGGGTTTGGGGTCCAGTCATCTCCCAAAACCAAACAAACAACCTTCTCAGAGACATGTTTGGGGTTTGGGGTCCAGTCATCTCCCAAAACCAAAGAAACCAAAAAAACAAAAAAAACAAAAAAAAACAAAAAAAACAATCCTCCAGCAACTATGGCAGGACCTCAAGCCCCAAACATTTCCCTCTGAGGATTGGTTTTTTGGTTTTTTTTGTTTTTTTTGGTTTTTTTGGATCTGGGTGTGTAGATCCAAACATAGTGGGGTACAAGTGCATCGCATACCTCTAAATCTAATCAATAGTTGGACACAAGTGCCTTTCATATGCCTAAAAATTCGGCATAACTAGTGGGGCACAAATGCATTCCCTATCCTTAAAAATAGGCTTAGGCAACAGTTGTCTGAATTAATATACAGAAGCCATATTTAAGGGCCCTAGCTAAATCATATATACTATAAATTGGTCGCCCCAATATTCACAGGCTATTTTAATAATATCGAGGGGTCGTCTCAATATCCAGGGAAATATTTAATATTGAAGGGTCGTTCCAATACTGACAAGTTAAATTCAAGGGCCCAAATAATTAGTATCGAGAGGTCGTCTAAAAAAGGAGGGTCAGGCTGAAGAATATTTTTGCAAATCAATTGGCCAATTCTGCTGCTATTTGCCTCTATTATATGATAGTATAATATGTCGAACAAATGAATTACTTAGCCGTCCCTTGTAGGTAGATTATCGATATGTTATGTCAGTGTTTACTTTGCTGGCAAATATGTTTGTTATAATCATTGTAGTGGTGATACTTCGCAGCCACTATTCTGTATTTGTTCTCCCTACTAAGGGAACATGTTACAATGGCAGTCTAATGGAAACATAGCAAGTTGAATGAGCCGGGTGACATTTTAGGCAAAACCAATGGGAAGATTGCTTGGCAAGAGAGCCCATCTACAATTTCCTTCAGGTTGTCATAGAACATGTTTTCAGCTTGCATTGCTATGACAGTACACCATTATGTGCAGAAGAGTAGGAACTACAAAGCAAAGAGGCTGATGGCAACTGGTAGACAATAATGCAAAGAAAACCAAATCAAATCTTGTATTCATTCAATCAATTATCATAGCTGAGATGAAAGTCAAATTTAGGCCTTCAAAGGCCACTTTTATCGAAAAAAAGGGCGCTCACAGCGCTGGCCTCTCAAAAAAAAATCCCAATCGGGAGCGGCCCGAAGCCATGCTGGGATATGTTGGGTACAACATTGACAGATGTTGAGAGCGCAATTTTGAAGGAGCTGCTTGGTTGAGTTGAATGATATTGAAATCGCAGTTACGGCTGAACCAGAGGTCCTGCGATTGGCTGCGGGTTGCTGATTTTGGTACATTAAAGAGTGTTATATCAGATTTTCTACCGCATGTGGCCAAACTGTGGTTCATTGCTTGTTGTACCACTTATAAAGTCCGTACGGGGTTGTCATGACCCGACCTGGAGGATCCTGGGCGCCTCCCACAATCTATGCAGAGTTCTTTGTTAACTGTTTGACCCCCTTAAGAGTTCAACTGTCAGGCATTAATGGCAATGCTGCCCTGCTTGGCGATAATGATTGCAGGTCATCAAATGTCATCAATATCCGATCCATGATCCCCAATCCCAGGTGACAGACCCAAGTAAGTATAGCTTTCCGTCATGGATTATCCGTTTGGCAATTGGCTGGTTGGTGTCAGATGGGTTCTTCTAACCATGACTGGCTGGTGGTTTCAAATTTTTTCCCTAATCATTAACAAATGGTTGGTTGACTAATCTTTTTTCATAGGGGTTGAGTCCACCAACCAGCCATGGTAACGTGCCAACTTCCCTCGACCATGGCCGTTTCACAGGTGGCCACGGGCGAAGTCTTCCTGGGCGCCGAAGCCAAGTCGCGGGGCTTGGTGGATCGCCTGGCCACCAGCGACGAGGCGGGAGATGGTTGCATGAAATGGCAGGATGAAATGGCGGGGATGTACAACAACCAATAGGCAACAGCCAACAACCAACAACCAAGAATCATGTATAGCATGATGCTGGTTACATAGCATTTCATCCAACAACACAACATGTATTTATATATATATATATAGCAACAATGTGTAACAACCAGCATTACCCAGCAACCAACAACATCAACAACATCAACGACCAATGGAATAGCGGGGATATACACAGTAACCAACAACCAATGCTATACTGGCTGGTGGTTTCAAACCGTTTTTATTTTCCCTAGGTTAAGGACCAAGTATATAACTGGTTGGTGGTTTGATTGACATTTTTTATTTGTCCTATTGATTATTAACAGTTGGCTGGTATACACAACAACCAACAACCAAATAATAACCAACAACCAACAACACCATGAACCAACAACAGCAGCCAACCAATTGGGGCAACCAAAGTCACCAACGGCAAGGCCATGGGTGAGCGGTAAGCGCCCCTGCCCAGGTCCTGGAGGAGTTCATGAAGGTCTCCGACGTCATTGAGGTGAACCGGTCGTCTTGTATTTCAAGGTAGCACTAAATGGTCCACTGATCAACCATAATTGAGCATTACTTTTTTTGGGTAAGGTTCGCGCGCCGCAGGCTGTGCTATTGAGAAAGTAATTGAGCATTATAGATATTTCTAGATCATGACTCATCCTGACCCAGAAGCGGATTCAATTTTTGTTGTATTCCGGCAGTGGCGAACCGTCGGTTTGGACTTCCAAAGATTGCATGAATTTGGTTTTCATATGTTGGCATCAACAGTTTGGATGTTCAGTTTGTACTCAGACGCCCATGGACGTGCCGATCTCCACACCTCTGAACCGTTGTGTTTTCCGGTTGCAGGTGGCCCAGCTGTTCAGTGGTTCCTGGCAGGTCTCCATTGCTCCCAAGAAGAAGGCATGGTGAGCCATGGCTGGGTGGGTTGAAATCTTACGGCTGGATGTGCATCTTTACTTGGGAAGTGGTTACTAAAATGTTTTCAAGGCTTAGTTCAGCTACCTTATAGCGGTCCTTACCATAGTTCTATCCTAGTGACTTCCCCAGCTTCACATTCAAGTATCAAAACCTGTTTGGTCATCAAATTTGGGATGTTGGTCGGAGGTACCCTGTTTGTGACCCATAGCCATATGTCGTTATATATGAGGATGCTGTAGGTTCTTTTGGGATACAACGCTATTGGACTGGTAGATTTGGAAGGGCCATACATTTTGCATCTTTGAATTCACTTGAGTGTCCGCGGAAAAGTGCCCAACAACCACAAAGCAATTCGGACAAAGCTCGGTGGATTTTTTTTCGCTCCTGATCACCATGAAGATCCGTGAAGTTAATCTTAGTGAGTTGATGGGTGTGCTACTGGTTATGTGCACATTATGCTGCCCTGGTTGGTTGCATACCTTCAGTCAAGCATCGTGAACGTGTGCTAGTCAGATTTCAGCAAAACCGGGAGATGTTTCAAAGGTTGGCATTGCTCAGAGCCGACTCCCAAGGCTCACAGTCCACGATGACTATCGATCACTCAGAATCCCCATTGATGCCATGGATACGTTTATCATGTGCTTGCCGACGCCACGATTGGTCACTTCATCTCAATTCCCAAATCATCTCAAATCTATACATCAAATGTTTTTAAACCTCATTTGATGATCATTTAAACCTCATCTCAGCATCAAACGATTGCAGTATTTTCATGGCTTTGCTGCATGTTGTCCCGTGCTTAGCAAGTCATCCAGTCGCCGCTCAGGGCGTCCGAGAGTTGTTGGAAGGCTGGGAGTTGCGGTGAGGACCACGGGGTGAGGCAAGCAGTAGATGCAGCTGGATGATCTTGGATGATCATCCCACAAAATTGGCAATAACTGGGTAGATCATCCAAGATTATTCAGCTTAAGCCACTAAGTCAGGACCATCATGGATGATCATCCAATCCATCATCACACAGTGGGATGATCACTACTGTTGGTAAGGACCCCTTTAAGGTAGCTTGTACCCCCTGTAGCTATGGTTACTAGTTACCATGGGTTAGGAATCCACTAGCTATGGCATGCTATGGCTTGTAACCATGGTTGCGGACCACTTACTTAATGGGATGACCGTCCAGGTATTGTTGAGAGGTCCTTATATAGTGTTTCCTGGTATTCCATGATCCCTTGCAGGGGCTTACGTACATTTGCGCATGCAAGTAAACCTATTCATTTGTAGCTACAGGTATATCAGTGGTTTGAACATGTACATGTTATGCACATGTGCCACGGGTACATAGTTGGTCTAGATCGGTCGAGTGAACCTCGAACCTACGTTCACCACTGAAAGTGGAATATGAGCTGATACAAGCTGCTGTCAGCAACAAGATATCTTCTATCGCCTCTTCGTGCTACGACGACAGGACTGGATCATCAATGATCATCAATGAGGTTGGTGGTTTGGTTGACGTTTTTCCCAGCTGCTTTTGGGATGGTTGGTTCATCATGAGTTGAAACCACCAGTGATCCGAGGTCGAATGGAAGCCGCCGAGGGCGCCATGATGTCAATGTGGCAGTGCGCCAGTCAGATTGCCCACAGGGTGATGGTGATGGTTGTAAGGATTGCAGGGCTTAATTGACCAAGCATGATTTTGGCAACCAAAGGTCAAGAACCTGTTGCCAAATAGTAGGTGATCCTTATGATCATTGACTTTGAAACCATATGAAACCATACATGTTGTGAAATCATCTCTAGCCATTCTCGATCACTTGAGGTTTCTTAGCTATATGACATTCATTCGAAGAATTAATGCTGTGGCAACTTATCATGTTTTTTCATGCCATGTTCACGGCCCGCAACCAAGCAGAAGCCTCCAGCCCTGGCGGGGCCCTCGCGGCTCCTAGGCGTCTCACGGGGTCCAGTGGCGTTTTGGAATCCTCGGACCCGAAGATCAGCTCTTGAGGGCTCGGCGACCGGTGACAGCGGCACCTGGTGGTCATGTCATGGATATGTGCTTGGCGCCATGACGGGAAGCCCGCCTGGGTCCCACCAAAAATGATCATTTTACTAATGGAAACCATTGGCTTTTAGGGGTTAGCACTATGGCTTGGCACGTGCCCATATGATCAATGGGAGATTTGTACCAGATCAATGGTAGGATGATTATAATAAGATATTTGCGCTATAATTTCCATTGGGTCAATGACGTGGTGATAACTTCACAGAAAGCTGCACAACTTCCCTTGGTAAAACCATGCTGGGATATGAAGACACTTTCTATGCTGGTACCCAGCTATCCAACCAACATAAGGCAGATGCACTTTCCGACAAGTTATGGACTGGGTGACTTTCTCAAGACACTATGGGTTTCCACCATGGATCCTCAACAATTGAGACATTCCAAATAGATAGTCAGATAGCCCCTTCAACTACAAAACTTGATGAATTTTGAGTGCAGAAAGCTAACACTGTGGACGCCCAAAGCGGCGGTCCAGATCTGGGTAGCCGATGGCGGTCACAGATTCGTTCCGGGAGAATGTCGAGAGGCGAAATGTCCTGTTGTGATTCCTAGGTCGGCTGGTTGTGTTGGGCTGGGTTGGGTTGGATTTGTCCGTCAGCCATTTCTATTTCTGCTGAGAACCCAACAAAGAATCACACAGGCACCGGGGTGTTTGTGATGGTGGAGCACCAGCTATGGTGTATCTCAAGTTGTTTTTCTTTGATCCTTTCGCTGATCAAATTGCGTGTGGTTTATGAGCAATGCCCCCATTCGACCCATTGTTGGTATGTTTTCGTGGTGGCCCAGCCACCACTTTACACGCTTTTGCACATACAGTAGCTGTCACAGCGCTTAATTATATAGTATCCACTAAAAAGCAAAAGCCAGTGGTAACATTGATTGGCAATAGTTTTACGATGATTGTGACTAGGTAGCTGTTGAAAACTATAAGAGAGAGCTAGTCATGACCAACAATGGTTGGCACTGGTTGATTGATCCTGATTGTTTTGAAACCTTCCTGGGTTCATGGGGATGGTCATTGTCATGATGAGTTTGATGCAACTATGGACAGAGATGCAGTAGAACCAATGCATAAGAACCATGGAATTTGGATGCCGATACAACTGACATACATATGTTTCATTTGTGGCTTCTCAAAACAGGGAACCACAAAATAGTTTTGTTTTAATTAAAAGAATACAGGATGATTGGAGGTTACTCCTATTCGGAGAAACACCCATTTCATTACATTACATTTCATTTCAATGCAATCCATTACATTCCATGCGATCACTCTGCGATCACGTCACATTTACATATGCATTTTACATTTATGTTTACATTTAGATACACATGCAAACATACAAGTGTTTGTGTCAGCGGTAGTCATTGCAGGTTTGTCAGCCTTTCGGCGCAGATTGAACTTACATCCTGCAAACACATGAGCATGTATACTGTATATTGGCAAATGTACATGCACACATGCGCATTCTGTCCTGACTTTCCCTTGCATGAAGGATGATTTGGCATGGTTTATATTAATTCTGACTTGCATTTGCATACAAAAAGCATGGATTACGGCATTACGGTTGGCTAAACATACGAAAACATGTTATAACATGTTGATGTCAATCATAGTTGACTTGTTTTATTATGTTTTATTCAAATTTCATCAAGCATACCTTTCTTTTATTATTGTACATTCAATATGATTAATCCACCCCTAGTTGTTCATAGTTATTAATTCGGTCGTGGAAAGGGCTACCGCGCTTGTCGGCATCTCCTCAGTCGCGCGAACGAAAAAACCATGGCTGGTCAAGGGGGAGCCCACGGCTCGCCGGCTGTCCAGCCATGGAAGCGTTCCATCGGTTCGAGGCAAGAAAAAAAGGATAGCCAGATTGATACAAGGTGGGCCCCCAACCATTTATAAGTTGGGTTATAACACCTATAACTGGTAGTTAACCCTAGTTAGATAAGCTATAAACCAACTTATAAGTGGTTGGGGGCCCACTTTGTAGCCACTTGATGCGAATTGGATAGCAAATCATTATGAAGAATGGTAACTTCGATTCCGTTGGCCAAGCATGACGATAAACAATCAACAGGCAAGTCATCATCCTTTGGCATCCTTTGGCATCCATTTGGTTGGCAACACTTTCACGTATTCACCCTTTGGTATCTATACAACTCTTGGTCACGGTTTGGGAATAGCCATCCCAAAGGTTGGCTTAAGGCGTGTGCTTCTGCTATATATAGTGTCAAGATGCTCCGCTTTTATATCGGGGTCACCAGGGGTATCGTTGCTGAATACGTTGTTGCTGCTTTTTCCTTCATATCTGGACTTTATGGATTTCACAGGTGGTTTGCAATGGTACATTCGGTAAACCATAGAATCTGTCTGAAAATGGAAAGTATCGAGGCAAAATAGCCAAAGCAAATCCATAGCGTATTCTTGGTGAGATCTTGTAAACACCATGGTTGTTTACATAGTGTATCACACAACAGACAGCCATATTTATGATGTCATTTTTTTTGAATCGGGGTGCAGCAGGGTGGATTTATTGCAAAGTCATGCCATCTCCGCATCTTGAGAACGCAGAGCGATTCTGGCTTGGCACAGTAAACCAACCACTGATTTGTAAATGTGGTATACCTTTGCCTCCATCGGTTACCAATCTTGCCGGCTTTGGATGAAGCTAAAACCTGTTGATCACTGAAGATCACTAAAGATCACCAGCCTTTTTGTTTTAAGTCTGGGTGTCACTTGGGGCTGCTTGGTACCTACGCGATTTGTCCTGGATGAACCGAAGGTTCACCGAGATCCAAGTGGTAGACGGTCGATTTGCATATCAAATCGTACCGCTAACATTCAACACAAATCATAGATTATGATCTAGGCTGAACTCTCGGAGATGGGGATTGAGAGAGAGAGAGAGAGAGAGAGATCCCGAGATATTAGAAGGTGAGTGATGGATATATCCAAATATTACATAAAGCATGAACTACATCTACACGAATTTTCAATCATCAAATTTCAGTTCTGTCTGTTGATCCATCACTTCAATGATAGTTATCGATGAGACTCTCATGATCAGATCTCATGAGGGTGGTTCTCACCAAAAATGGTTGGTGTATAACTACGCGCAATTCCCACCCTTTGCCCCGCAGGGGCAAAGGGTGGGAAGTGCGCGTAATACTAGCAACCATGGTGGGGGTATCCAGCAACCATGGTGGGTCTATCCATCAACCATGTTGGTGGTATCCATCAACCATCCATCAACCATGAATTGTGTTATCATCAGAACTCATGCTGAACTAAATGTTTCATATATACAAAAGAATTCAGTACCAGAATCAAATGTCCCACCCCCGCTGCACTATATGTTTCATATATGCGAAGAATTCATTACCAGAATCAAAAGTCCCACCCCCGCTGAACTATATGTTTCATATATACAAAGGAATTCATTACCAAAATCAAATGTCCCACCCCCGTTGAACTATATGTTTCATATATGCGAAGAACTCATTACCAAAATGAAAAGTCCCACCCCGGTTGAACTATATGTTTCATATACACAAAAGAACTCAGTACCAGAATCAAATCTCCCACCCCCGCTGAACTATATGTTTCATATATACGAAGAACTCATTAGCAGAATCAAATGTCCCACCCCCGCTGCACTATATGTTTCATATATGCGAAGAACTCATTACCAAAATGAAAAGTCCCACCCCGGTTGAACTATATGTTTCATATACACAAAAGAACTCAGTACCAGAATCAAATCTCCCACCCCCGCTGAACTAGTACGTCAGAAAATAGGGAGCCCTTCCTGGAATGTTTGTCTAGGGGGTATGGTTCGGGGGTATGGTTCGGGAGTATGGTTCGGGTATGGTTCGGGGGTATGGTTCGGAATGTGGGAAAGCAATGAATTATCAATCATGGACGAATACAAAGGAACCATCAATAATCGGTAAAAAGGATTAGGAATGAACCAGCAATCGTGGATGATTAATAAGAAACCATCAATAACGGTGCTGTCTACCTAGATCATGTCCATTGTAATTCTCAAAAATTATAAGCAACGCGCTGGGGAAGCCTCAGCCCTCATGACTTTCAACACAAGAGTTCAGTCTTGGTAACATGGAAACTCATGCATGATATCCTTTGTTGCTTCGAAGCTCTGCATGGGCATCTGCCCACAAATTACAGGTTGGAGGTATGGTTCGGGTATGGTTCGGGGTATGGTTCGGGACAGACTTTTTTCCCAACCTGAAAGCAAAAGTTTCATAATGCAGCAGCAGCAGTAGCAGCAGCAAGGCCGCAGCAGAAGCAAGCAGCAGAAGCAGCAGCAGGTACCAGCA
>VSDK01022499.1:172089-200885 GCA_009767595.1 Symbiodinium kawagutii
CTTCCTCAACTGTGGCCTAGGCTCTTCCCATAAGAACAGGGCCATCTCAGAACAAAAAACTGCGAAGCCAGTGAATCAATCCAAACTACAAGTTGCGAAAAAGACACTGTGAAGCCCCAATGCTGTCATCACTTTACCCCTATCTATAGGGGTATGGTTCGGAGGTATGGTTCGGGTATGGTTCGCAGGTATGGTTCGGGGGTATGGTTCGGAAAAGTCGAACGTGACTCTCAATACTAAACTGGGTACCCCTCAAAAAAACACGCCCCCATTTCATATACACAAAAGAAGTAGCCCCAGGAGTGCGTGCAGGTCCACCACGTCCCGCATGATGATGATGATGATGATGATGATGATGATGATGATGATGATGATGATGATGATCATCATCATCATCATAATGATGATCATGGTGATGATGATCATGATGATGATAATGTTGCTGATGATGCTGATGATGATGATCCCGCCACTCTTGTACCTGCGGGGCAAAGGGTGGGAATTGCCCGTATAACTACAACTGGTGAATAGTGGATGATTTAGGGGTCCCCCTATGACTTGAGAAACCACCAATTATAGTAGTTGTTTAACCATAATTTTGTTGCTTATCCCCTATTGTCAGCCATCATAATCCCCTATTGTTAACCACAAGTTTAACCATCGTTACCCCACTAGTAACCACTGTTAAGCATCATTAACCACAAGATTAACCATGGTTAACCATCACTAAAACTTATCTCATAACCTATCTTATTTGTTGCTTATCCCCTAATTAGTAGTTGTTGAATCCCCTATGATCATCCACTAAAACTCATCTCATGACTTCAAAAACTATCTCCCGGCTTGGCCCATGGTCTGAACCCTGGCGGCACCCGGTGCGCGGGCCCCGAGGCTTGCAGCGGAGCCGTGGAACTTTGCAGGTCGTTGTTGGATGGACGCGGGGACGCCTACCGGGTAGCAGGGCCCCGGCTGGACTGCTGGAGTTGGCGCTGGGGAAGTTTTTCAACTTTATCCAAGGTAAATGGCGAGCTGGGTCAAGCAGTTCACCAACCTATTTTGTGGGGGAGAAGTTCACCAACAAAGCTATAGGGAAAACAGCCAATGATAGGGGAACCAGGGGGACTAAGGGTGAACTGACCCGCAGCCAAATGATAAAACAATGAAAAAGATGGTGTTACATCATCCAATGGATTCCAATTTTAAATCATGATTCGTAAAACCATCATTTTCATCCATTTTTGATTCCATGTTAAACTTCATGGGTGAGTGAATGATCAGAAACTAGCAGGGTATTTGCGACCATTCGGGCCCGTTTGGATCGAAATTGGATGAGTTTTGGTTTCTGCCTCTTGGCAACTCTTGCATAGAAAGTTGATAGAGGATCTAAATATCAGTTTTTTAATTTGGGTCATGAACTATGGTTGAGCAGCATCAGCATGATGTTACCAAGCACCATGAGGTTCACCATCATCAAGCATCATCAACTTTCGGATTTCCCTGTGAACAGAAACACCCCGCGGCTTTTGATCACGGAGAAAGCCAAGCAGGTTGGTAGCTGACAGGGTGATCGCGCCACAGTCTTTGTAAGCCGAACGCTGTCCTGAGTCTATGTTTGGGTGGAACTTGCGATTTTTTAGCCATCATTTTGAGACCCAGTTCCGGCCAGGTCAATCGAAGAAATGAACATGTGCCCGCATGTGCATCAACATGCCATCCCCGCCTTTTTTGGTGGCTTTGGAAAGCGCTGCTTGTGTTTCAGCTGAGGGAAACGAGAGATCAAGAGACATGGCTTTGGGGTTCACAGGGACCCCATGGTCAAGTCTTCGGGACCCCATGGTCAAGTCTTCGGGACACTCACAGATAACACGCCAGGCCTTGCTGCGCTGATCATGGACAATTATGAATCCTCAGCCACAATTTACGAAATATCAACATCAACCGTTTAAATTTCTCTGATCAACGCCAGCCATCTACGTACCCCCTATCAACCAGTACGAACCTGCTGATGAAACCCTTTGCAGAACAATGATCAACCACCAACTGGGAACCAACATGAACTAACCATGGATTCTATTGGTCCTTACCCATGGCTCTAAGCTACCCTGTAGGGTTTAAGGGTTTCTAACCACGGTGAACGAACCCCAGCAGCAGCAACCCAGCTGCCCCCGCCTCAGGTGCCGAGGTCGTGCGCCAGAACTTGCAGGGCCTCACGGCCTGGGACTTGGCGTACGGGAGCTCAGCTGAACTTGGATCAGCTGCAGATGTTATAAGGGTGGATCAGTTCAGCTATTATCAACCAGCTGTTAACGGTTATAACTAGCTAGTGGATAATAGTGGTGGATACTATGGTGTTATAATAGTGAATTACATCCAGCTAGCTATTATGGTTGTAATTCCCTATTATCAACCAGCTGGATGATCAACCACTAGTAGTTCAGTTATATAGTTCAGCTACTAGTGGTTGGTTGATGTTTCATTATAGCCATGTTATTAAAATGGATCACTTGGATGGATCAACCATTATAGCCATGTGATTTTTTAACGGTGGATGTTATGGTTGATCATAGTTTCCATTTTAATAACATGGCTATAATGGTTGGTCATCCATGGTTATAGTGGCAATATTGGTTGATAATAGTGAATTACTATAACCAGGTTGCTATCAACCACTAGTAGCTATAAATCAATGAACAGGAGATTTTAATGGTTAAGTAGCTACTGGCAAGCTATGACTCTAAATCAGCTCAACTGTTCAACCATAAGTTCAGCTATAATGGTTGATACTATGATCATAGTATCATAGTATCCATCATATTAACATGCACTAGCCAGGTTAATAGTATATTCTGCTATAATGCTTGATCATCCATGGTTATAGTGGCTATAATGGATAGTGGCTAGAATGGTTGATAATAGTGAATTATTATAGCCAGGGTGTTATCAACCACTAGCTGGTGTTCAGCTGGATGTTCAGCTGATGGCTATATTGGTTGAGTAGCTAGTGAACAGCCTGGCTCTCATGAGCTAGCGGTTGAGAATCCGGATCCGGATAATAGTGGTTAAGAAGTAGGGGAAGCTTGGTTAACAACGTTTTTTGAGTGGTTTATGAAGGTGAGCTAGTATCTTAAGCTTCATGGCTAGCTTAAGGCTAACAATTATATAAAAGGTAATCCGGTGAAGGCTAGTGGTTTTGCATGAGTAATTGCGATGATAAGTTGGCAAGTGGTTCAGTATTCACATACTGTATGCTTTTTTTTCTATCTTCTATCAGGTTCACTAGTGGCATGCTAGTGGCATACTAGTTGTGAGCAGCTCTGATCCAAGGTTGATGACCAGTGATACCCTGATCAGAGTAGTTAAGAATGGTGCAGTAGAGGTCAAGAGTGGTCAATACTGGTTGCAGCCTGGGTAAAGTGATGGAAATTCGGATAAATCAGATTGCCCATTCATGCGATACCGCCCCTAGGAGAAAGGATTAACAAGCGTACAGTCGCTCCACCACTAAAGATATGATATAATGATTGGCATTGAGATTGATTATATCTACTTCCAGTTGATCAGTCAGTCTTCACATGTATTAGCCATGGCTAGCCAGCATTCCCGTAAGGTGAACCATTACTTTCAACAACGTCAGTCATGACGGAGCTATTTTTTGTACAGGATTAGCTATGATGAAACATTATTGTGAAACCGACGTAACAGAAATAAGCATCATGTTGTTGGCGGTGGTTGTGGGGATGTTTGTGTTTGTGTTCCTGATTGTTCCTGTTTGTTCCTGTTGTTGTTTGACAAGGTTGCTTCCGCATTTCTGACACCTTTCAGCCACGTGGTGTGAATATCCAAGCCAATCCATCGAATCTCCCAATTGACTACTGCGGTTTGCAATCGCTTGGTACTTGCGATGTCCAAATTCTACTGGGTTGATATAGTGGATTCGAGATTCATACAGTACGCGAATGCTCCATGGTGATTTCAGATTTGCCAACATCTACCTGCGAAATGACCAACAGTTGTCTAGGTATGCACCAGCAATTGCCTGGGGTTGATCAGCCAGTACCTGCTGGTTTCCAAGCGGGTTTCGCTATAAGATTAGAAAAAATCCAGCTAGCCAGGTTCGCTTCCCAAAGGGTCCGTCAACTGCTCTTTGGCTCAAAGCCGCAACCACGCAACTTGTGAGTTCGTTCAGGACGCTGAAGCGGGGGAGTTGGAATGTGGGGGAGTTACAAATCGAACTTTCTATGACCATAATCTTGTGGAAGGTAGTTTTTGTATATGATTGTGTTGAATGCAGATCTCCCTCATGTGGGTTTAATATCGGTGTATGATGGTTAATCAATGTTAATTAATCTCTTTATGATGGCTAATGGTGTATGGCATGGTTTGGATTCTGAATCAGCTTCAACCCTCAAACCATTTACCACAGAAATTCTATACCGATACTGTAGATGTTTTTGAAACAAGGGTTGCACCCACTTCCAGGCAAGCACAGGAATCCAACGGAACAGTTGCAGCTTTACCGTCATTTGAACATGATAGCATAGAGATTGATTCAGCACCAAGGAAGATACTGTTTCACCATGAGACCCCGATTGATTGTAGGAGGGTGACTGGATGACCATGACAACTGTGGGAAACACAGGCCATGTGCATGAGATTTGTCGATGTGCTGGGATATTCTGGGATATCAACCAGGCAGATTCATGTTAACCTGCACCCTGCAACCTGCACCCTCCAACCTGCATCAGGAACCGATCAAAGGCCTCCACTTCCACTCGGCTTCGCAGGAACGCGCCCTGACACCCTTTTTTTTCCGGACGCCATGGCTACTCCAGAGTACGTTCCTTGCAGCATAGCTCAGGGGCTGTGCGGAGACTGTAGGTCCCATAGTTGGGACAAGAATGGAATGCACTGAAGCAAAGCGGCATACAAAGGGGCATACCATGGCATACCTGTGTAAGTATTGACGCTATGCGTATTTGAATGACAGTACGTGGACTTGAAGTGTAATCGTGCGTTTCGCAAACATACATGTGAAGGTTGAATGCTTTGGCAGTCCTTCGTCCATGCATGCTATGCATAATGGTTGCTGCACTGACCTGTGAAAGTGTCAATTGCCGGTTTGCAGAACCTGTGTAAGAGAAGAGATCTGCGGCTACCTGGGTTTCTCGCTGGTAGAATTACAAGACTTTGTGGGGGATTGCTGTATAACCTTTGAAACCACTTTTTGTACTCCACGTGCATTTGATGATGTTGCGCTTTTGATGTCCATCACCCCATTCAGTGGCTTCTTTGTCTGATATGACTTGCCCTTGTTTGTTGACATGATATCAGCACACAGTTTGACTGATGCACATGTCAGTAAGTAGTAAGTAGGTAGTATTTTGATTGAAGCTCAAGCAGAGCAAGTAAAGAAGTTGCCATGATGTGAAGCAGATGAGGGGCTCATGACTGCATGCGAATTCAGGCTATGCTTTTCAATCTCGGGAATCCAATTGCTGCTTTTGCAACTGAAAGCTCTGGTCCTCGTTGCGCAACATCTTAGAACGAGATCTTTGATACTGACACCGTTGGAGGTGTGCAACTTTCCAATGTCAGTCAGCAACCTGCGTCAGTATACCAAAGCAGCTGTAAGATATTTTACTTTGTGCCTGTGCTTAATTATTCATCATTGTGGAAAATCCACTGCTACTAAAGCACTGGCTTTATGTAATCAAGTATAGCGTTAGTCAACCATTAAGCCATGAGCCGAGCACGCCACATGTCAGGCGCTGGATACTGAACGCATAGAAAGAGGCAAGCAAGGCAAGCAAACCGCCAATGTTACGATTCGTGGAAGGCCTTTCGGGGATTTGGTCTTAACGATTTCGCCTCAGTTCGGCGAATCAACTACCACAGGGGTTGTTACTAGTGAGATCGTTGTTTCCCTCCAAAGCTTCAGCTTCTCAAGCATCCACGACAGAGGGCCCGGGGAGGTGGACATGGGTTGCTCAGGACTACCTCTTCAAGCTGCTTTTGATTGGAGACTCAGGTGCCAGCTGCGCAGCCAGTGCTGGGTTTTGGCGTTGCTGAGTGATGGTGGCGACTGAGCAACCAAGGACGGATGATTAACATAGTAATTTCAAGTGATCTGAAGTGTAGAATTATCAGTGAATGATGTTTGAGCACCATTGATGATATGGTCGCTGCTTGTAATTTTTCCGAGGATCAAGGCAGGTGATGGTCATCCAATTGCTCCTTATGAGAATCATATCCAGGCCTCATTCCTTTACTAGGTGTACGAGGCAACTAATTGGTTTGCAGGAAAAGTGCCAGGAAAACATTATAAAAATGTAAAGATGGAGCATCAAATGAAATCTTCCACTGTCCTGGATCTATCACAAGTCAGTCATGGGTAGAGATGGTTAATAGTGTTTATTTGGTGGTTGATATGTTTGAGCCTTCTAGGGTGCATAAGTTGGTTCCTAAATTTTACTGAACTACTTATATTTGTTACCATTTTTAACCAATTATTAATCATGAGTGGTTGATTGGTATTAAAAAAGGACCAAATCCTAGGTATGAGACCTGCCCGCATGGCGACCCGCATGCGCTAGACAGGTGGGTGCGGCCAGCACTGCTGACGAAATGGGGTCAGAAGCTGTTTGAGAATGGTTCACGATGAGCAGCCAATGGTTTGAATAAGGAAATGACTGGCTTGGTCAGTCATGAGTAGAGTCGGTCATGTGGTTAAAGATGAGCCGCCAATAGTGAATTGGATAATAAATAGTATATAGTTCATTGAATAGTAATTGTGACGGTGGTTAATTAGTGGCGAATGGGTTTTAATTGGTAATAACTAATAACTTAAAATTGTTTGGTTGCTTTGAATGGTTAAATGAAGGCTGATGGTTGAATAACAAGCATCAAGAATGGTAAACAATCATTGGTTAATAGTAGTGAACCAATGCGAGTTAGTTATTTGTTGATTAGCAATTGTTAATGGATGGTCAATCGTTGAAACTCTAGGGCCAATAAAGAACATCACTTGGTATGCCCCGGGTCAGTCCCACCTGGTGAGATGGGGATAGATAGAGAGTATTTCTTTGGCAAACTCAACTGGAAATAGTGGCACCGTGCAGCTTCCAGGTCAGTTTACCTGAGGGTAACCCTGAATGTGGGATCCGGCTAATGATTAACCAGGCCCTGGTTTGCACCATTTGCGCTGGGGATATCTCGTCAGTGATGCTGTACATTGGTGGGCGTATTTTTGGATGGATTCAATGTTGTTTGTTGGCGAGCGACCGCCTTTTTTGCAGGTGTTGGCAAGTCCTGCTTGCTACTCCGTTTTGCAGACGACACTTATACGGAGCCGAGCTGCTTTTCCGGGGCAAACTGAGGATAGTTTTTGGATATATTCATTTTTGAAGGTCCCAGGTCAACCTCGCACCCGGCGCACCAACCAAAAAAAGAAATGAATGAGCATGGGCTCCTCTGGGTATGTGAACTTGATACCGTGATCAGATGGATTGGAAACCACCATAACACATGGAAAAGCCATGGATTTGGGGATCAACTGGTGGTGCCAAGCATTCACCGAGCCATCCTGGAAGGGAATGCTGGCAACTCCAGGGAAGAATTTCCCAAAATCTTTGCTTGAGTTTGATGAGCCAGCCTGGAGTATCAGTCAATGAGTCAGCACTGATATTTCAGGAAACAGGTAATAGCAATGATTCCGATGCTAATCCTAGACAGCCACGAGCATTTCACTACTTTAAGGATAAGGTGGCCAATCATCAACTGGTTGCTGGTTTGATTAACGCATTTTCGCCCCAATGACTTTGGGGCGGTTGGCTGATTGACTTGCGCATATTCGTCGGAGGACTTGAAACTAGCAACCAGTCAATGATCGTTTTAATTTATCAAGCATATTAACCATCACTCGCCACTTATTGCCAGTAGTGACCAATGATTGCAGAGACCAGTGATTAACCACTGATTAACCATATCATTATCCATTATCAACCAGTAGTGACCACTGACAAACCACTAACCAGTCAGTAACCACTACCTACCAGTTAGTAACCACTACTTACCAGTTTGCAATACCACTAACCGGTTAGTAACCACTACTTCCCAGTCAGTAACCACTACTTACCAGTTAGTAACCACTACTCACCAGCTTGTGACCACTGATTGAACCACTGCTTCACCACGCTTCCAACGTGTCGGCTTCGCCGCAGGAGAGCTACATCAGCACCATTGGCGTCGACTTCAAGATCCGCACCTTGGAACAGGAGCAGCTGGTCGGTGATACGCAAGCCATAGCGGGTTGGTGGTTTTAACGGGTAAGTGTCGTGATTCATAGTGGTGCTAGTAAATCTAAAGGTAAACCTGGTAGTGGCTAGTACATTTGGGTGGTGGTTTGATTGACATTTTTTTAAGTTTCCGATTATTTGTTAACAACTGGAATGTTGACATTTTTTTAAGTTTCCGATTAATTATCTGTTAACAACTGGAATGTTGACTGATATTTTCCACGATGGGGTTGAAAACACCAACCAGAGAGTTATGCCAACATGAAACAGTCGTTTTGATACAGATTTGTTTTTCTCAATCAAATTCATGGTTGTTGATCTCCTTGGTTTTGTTGGAGATCTTCATGATTTGATACCTTTCACCTGTGCTGATGTCCTGTATTGTTCGCTTTTTTCGTCATGACGTCACGACATCACGACATCGGTGGCCACCAGGAGTCCAAGACCATCAAGTTGCAGCACCTCGGCGGTATGGCGGTTGGGTCAAGGCTTCAACCAACCAATGGTGACATCTAGTTGGTTTTACAGGGCGATTACCGTTTGTGATGCTTAGCAAGAAGGGACAGTCACCAGCGCAAATAGGAAATATATACCAACTCTATGTTTGGTTCATGGTATTTGGTATATCATACAATGCAGGATCAAAATCAACAAGAATAGTTGGGATATACCAACAACCAGATGGCGATAGAGAGAGAGATACCAACTATATGGCGAGTTGGGTCAAGGCTTCAACCATCAGCTTGATGGGGGATGAAGAGCAACAATAATAGTTGGAATGCGATGCTTGATGGTGGCGCACCGCACGGGTACAGGGTTTTGACCCGATGCCATATGTACCTCGCATTCTTTCGGGTAATCAATTGGGAATCATAGCTTGACGATAAGTAGCAGGATCCCATTTGCCAACATTATGTGCGATGGGATCACAGGGCTGCGCGGGGGCTGGCATGTATAGGCATTTGAATAGATTATTTCTTGCTTTTGACAATTTCGCTGTTGTGTTTGCTTGCTTTTCAATTGTCTTCAGTAGTGGATTTGCACTTTTGAAGAAGCTGAGCTGAAGTTCTTTGTAGTGTGCACTGTGGGATGCATTTGTCATGGTAATTTCTGCGACTGTATTTATTGACCGTGAGGTGGTCCTTGTCTTGCATGAGTCGTTTGATTGTTTGCAAACGTGTCAAAGGCATCCTGGTGTTTGTCATTCAGGGTTGGGTGAGCCCAATCCTTGATCTGGAAGTCCCGGAAAAAATCTGGAGATGTGCTTTTTACATTCAACGTTTGCAACAACTGGCTGATGGCGGTGAATGGGTAACCGAGCACAATGGTTTGCAATGAACAAATTATGACAACATGTTACTGCCAGAGCTGACCCTTCCCCTTTGGGAATCAATTAAGCATGAAGCCCGGTGTTTCTGTTAAAGGATGTAAGCCTTTCCCCTTGGCCTTCTCAGTTGGCAGCAGTTGGCCAGATTCCCAACGGACTTGGGGCGCCACCATGTGCAGGGACTCTTAACTGGAGCCTCAAACAGCGCCAGGATTTGGGATACTGCAGGGCAAGAGCGCTTCCGAACCATCACCAGCAGTGGCCAGCTCAGCGGATTGGTGGGCAAACTGTGAGCTCAGCTGCACGGAATCCAGCTCGCTTGCGGGGCAAGGGATAGAGGTTACGGGTGAGCCAAACGGATGTGCTCCAAGTGCATCAGTTGATCAGGGTGGGCGGGGGTCCCGCGCTGTTCAGATAGGAACCGCTTCTCGGGGATTGCCATCGCATTGGCAAGGAAAAGGCCCACTTTGTCTTGTATGGGTGGTCAATCTTTGGTCATTTGACAGTTGAAATCAATCATACGGAAAATGGTTTCAGATCTATATGGATGGATGGCTTATGCCTGAGGTTAAACACTTCAATTGGGCTGGCTCATCCAACAATAGGTACCTGTAGTAGATACCTGCCGGGACAACGATAGCCAACAAAAATATGAATCCTGACATATCAATCACCTCGGCCTAGCCACGCTATTTGTTCTGCACAGCTTGTTCGGTGCACAAGCAAAGGCTGATTGAGATACACTTCGGTAATCTAACGTAGCTGGCTGGAAAATCACCATTTCCGACAGGTGTTTTGATCTAGAGTCATCAATGCGCCATTTTCCCGTTCACCATTCCATGAGATCATCATTTCGGGATGAAACACCCCAAATTGGAACGATTTACTTACACGGTTACAACATTTTTTCCAATGGCTTACCCAGAACATAGCAGTCACCGTTGCTTATCCCTGCACTTCCCTGAAATGCTGATGACGTATGTCACAATTTCAGTTGATGAAATTCGCATGAACTCCTGTGAGCCTTGCCTTCTTCATGCCATGGCTGAGGGTTGTGCTCATGGCAAGGGACACCCACGGAGTTGCCGTCGTTCTTCCATGGTTTTCCCATCAAACATGTGTGGCACCTGAGGCTACTACCGCGGGGCGCATGGCATCATTGTGGTCTACGATGCCTCCCGGCCCTGGCTGTGTGTTCTCCAGGATGGCTGGAGGACTTCCAGAATCTTCCAGAGTTCCACGGAAGTCATTGAAGAATGGATTTGGATGGAGAAGATGATGAACACACACACACACACACGGGCAGATGCGCATATGGTAGACATTTTTCTAATACCTATTTACACTTTAATGTATATGTATACATTCATCTGTTTAGATATATACCGGCTCCCGTTTGATTTTATTTACATAAAATGCACAAAAATTGGTGATGAATAAAATGATGCCATCGGCTGATGTTCTTGATCTGTTCATGGCAATCCAGCGATCCCTGCAGAGATCCACTGCTGAGACCGGTGCCGCGTTGCCGCCCCAAGGTGACCGACAAGGAGTCCTTCAACAACGTGAAGCACTGGGTCCAGGTGAACGGTGCGGTCAGGGGATGATGGAACCATATAGAACCACCAGCTACGGTAGCTCTTAGCTGAAGCTGATGATCATTGATTATTGATGGGAATTGGCAAGAAAAACGGTCGGTTTATTTATTCCTATAAACGACTCATATTGGATGATTCAGGGATGCCCTATGACTTGAGAAAGACTTTTATGACCATCGATTTTTGACCATTGCTTAGTTATCAATGGATGGAGTGTGCATTAACCATCAGTTGATGTTTACTTAGACATTGGGTAACTACCAATGGAGCATCACCAACTGTCATCAATCAAGCTCAAGTGGTTATTCTTGTTGCTGATTTCTTACAGACAGTTGCAGCACTGATGCGGTGAGATGATGCTTCGCGACAATTTTCATTGGTAGCTAGATCAATCAGCTACTCAACGGGCCCAGATGACCCGCAGAAGCTGATTGGACAGCGCTGAAAGATATGAAGAAGAGGTGAAATTGTTTTCCTGTCAATCATTGCACCGGTAAGTGATACAGCAATCAAACGCATAAAGCTCAAAATGCCTGGATCATAGTTACACCTTGGAACTTTGCTCAATTGCGTTTTTTTGGGAAAGGTGTTTTCTCCTCGGAGGCCTTTGCCGGTATATACCGCACAGCAGTTAGGGGCCATATTGGCCAGAATCCGGTATGGTAGGACCTTTCAATTGAGTCAGCAGCCAGCATCAGGTGGGACGACTGGAACCGGGTGTTCTTGTAGCCATGATCAATTCTCCAAGCGGTGATCAATGGACTCAAGTGTTATATACATACAATTGAATAGCTATGGGCTACATTAATTGAAACTAGTTCTAAACCCTTTCGTGTTGCCCAGGCAATTGATACGACTGGTTACCAGTGGTAGCGTTGAATAGCAAGTTATAGTCACCCACAGCACCACTCTCATCCTCCACAATTTGATCATTATCCATCGGATAAAGCATGATTCAGTTTATATACTGTAATGGTTCACTTGATCTTCATGACAAGTGGTTTATTGCTAAGCATTGATGATACCCTTACCAGTGGTTTGATCCACCTCATACAGATGCCAACGGCTGCACAACCCGTTGCTCAACTGAAGGCTGCTGCAACCAGCACATCATTCAACCAACACAACCAGCCATCATGAACCAAAACGATGTCACCATCAAACTGCCGCTGAATTGCCAGGAGATCGACAAATACGCCGCCGATGGTGTGAACAAGCTGTTGGTAGGTCGCCTGTGTGCGTTTGAGCCATTGGTTGAATGGTGCCTTCCAGGTATTGCTGGTTGGTTGGTTGGGAGGGAGCGAGGCCAGGAGCCAGGGTATCCCTGTGGTGGCCCTTTGAAGCTAAGGAGCTTCCAGGAGTGGCCGTTCACCAAATGGTAGTTGTTGATCAATTTTTTTTTCCCATGCTCAGTTCAAACGGCTACTACTTGTTGGGTGACTTCAGTATCAACAATCAGACTCCTTAGCTTAGCTTAATACGGCCTCGCATTCATACATTCACGGACGGCTTCTCAACCTACCAGAAATAGTCCTGCACAAGCCCCTGTGAGTTTTGATCCATGCTCAGCCAACTGGTTCGGACCTGAATTTAATGGCCATGACTTGCTGATTTTTGTCAGGAAAATCAATGATCATAGTAGGAAGTCTTGACGAAGGCTCATTTGCGTTTACAAAATTGGTTCCCTACAATGCACGCCCACATAGACACAAAAAAAGCACTTTAAAAGTACAAACATGTCACAGCACATCACCTTGAGCTTCGCAAAGTTGCAACTCCTGATTGAGCAGCTTGCTAATAGGTTCTGATTTCTGGCTCTTTTCTGGAGGTTGTTTGAATAAGAGCCATCAAGCTTATAAACTGAAGTCGATTACTGGTGCTTCACCAGTCTCAGCAGTTCACGGCGTTTCAGGCAACAAGTGCGACCTCTCCTCTAAGAAGGTGGTGTCATATGATGAAGCCAAGGACAGCACCACCGCACCATGCGACAGTTGCCACATGTCACTGGCCTCGACCCACAGGGGTTTCGTTTCGCATCGAGCTGCAACGGATGTTTCAAATGGGAAATCCAATTAAAGCTGTGAAATGGGCAATGTGGTGAGAGCTCCGAAAGATTTTGTGTCGTTCAACTTTGCCGCTTCACTATGCTTCACTAGAAATCCCCCGTACGTACCGTTACTCCACTTTGTTACAGGTGCTTTTTCGGTTGCGCCGCATTCCTCCACAATGCCCTGGTCGTTGTAGGAGTTGGCAGATTCTTTCGGCATCCAGTTCATGGAGACCAGTGCCAAGAATGCCCACAACGTGGAGCAGGTTCTGCCCGGGACTGGACAAACGAATCACCACTTGGGGCGGATAAAAACAAACATTGGTATGGGATGGTATGGGAACCAACCGTCCCCAAAATGACTGGGTGAACATCCCAATACAGTAGATCTACTAGCAACTGGATTCAACTTGTCATTTATGGTGCAGCAAGGGTACTTACAGGGCCCTTGACCCACAGCCGCATCAATTGCGGGATCAACATTGGAGCAGTAGGTTGATTTTGCTTTGCCGCTTTGGCTCCTATCATTCCACGCAACCACCCTTGTTCGCCCACAACCATGTCAGGGAGAATCTTCTGATTTTATGGCGTATCATGGTTTAGCGCTAGTGGTTTTCCGGTTCAGGATTTTCGGGTTTCCATATGACACCCCATGCTGCAGATGATTTATATCCAAATATGATCAAACCCAACGCTTCCCTGCAAATTGACATATAAAGACCATGATGATGAACCCTTGTCGTTGGTGATTATTCCACTGATACCATGTTGTTCAACCACTATTGTTGTTGATTAATTACCCCCCTCTTATGAACCACTATAATCCCTTTTGATCTTTATTATCAACCACAGTGAAGCCTAGAAAATCTCAAGGTTTTCCTTATGCTCAACCAGTATTTGTGGGGAGACGCAGGGTGATCAACCGATGCCCGTCGAGGCCTTCCAGACCATGGCCAAGGAAATCAAGCAGCGGGTGGCTTCCCAACCTCAGGCGCCGGCTGTGAAGTAGCTGAAGCCTGGCGAATGTCATGGATATATGGGTATGGGTCAATATTGATCAGCCGACTAATGGAAGATCCACCAACAATTTCATAGGGAAAAGAGTTTGGCTAATGATGGGGGAACCAGGGGTACAGTATTACTATGGTTGTTATTGCCGGTCTGAAGTAATTCTTTTGAGTTGTAAATGTTGTGGAACCATGTGTTTTTGAGAGAGCTACTGGTTGTTCTCACTGTTGTTGCACAAACTACTTGTGTGAAACACAATGAATCACCAATGAATCACCAATGGATCACCAATGAATCACCAGAGTTTTCACTTGTGTTGCAGAAATCGCCAATGAATCACCAGGCTACTTAAATCAATCCGTTCATTGGTGATTTCAGGACGACTGTTGCCGCTGGTGGTTGCCACTGGTTCTTTCTCGACTGCCTTTTTGACTGGCAATCCTTGGCTCGGCCACCATGCAGCCATCTACTATCCACCTACAGCTGTGTGACCTTTGTATATGCTGTTGTTCCTTGCCACGGCTGGTCATATCTGACCAAACTGGCATTCACCACTGTTGTTAGCCACCAATGAGCCATTAGATAGCCATGATCCTACCGCCCATTCATCATGAGTATAGCAATAGCTGGCGATTGCTCCAATATTGACAACCAATAATTATCAGTCATCACAATAAAAAAAAGACTGTAGATTGACCATTTAGCACATCACGTACCATGTTTACCGACTATCAGCCACCATCATATTGACGAATGAGTTTTAGCCATCAATCGTTCATGAAGATATCAACCATTGACCCTCATGAGAACGACGAATCGATGTCACTGAACGTCGGTTATTCAGCTATATGCTTTTACAATGAACCATCACTTAGCCATGGCCTTGCCATCATTCACCACCAGTTGACCGCCAACAACCATCGCCTAACCATTGCTTAAACAGCACTTAGCCACAACTTCCAACCATCAGTTCACCACTAGAAGTCATAATCCAACCATCATTTAGCCATAATTCACCATGACCATCAGTTGACTACTATAAAAACCATCATTACCCATCAATAACCATCATTAAACCATCATTGATGCATAAAATATGCGCCTGCCGTGTTTTGTGTACAGCTTCCATGCCCTTGAGCCTCGGTCCTTGCAGGAGGCAGCAAATTAAACCATCATTAACCTTCACTAACCATCATTAAACCATCATTAACCATGGCTTAACCAATTGCTCAACCATTGGATCAACCACCATGCGCAACCCCTGTGGTCACCATGGACCATGCCCCGGCGCGCCAGGCTAAGAGCGGTGTGGGGAGCACCAGCCTGGGCGCAGGGCGTCCAGTGAACCAGGGCGCCGGTGGCTGCTGCAAGTAAGGCACCGGAGCTGGGAGATGCTGGGAGATGAGTGAAGTTCAGCATCCCAGGGTGGTGCATGGTTGGGATTTTGCGCTTCGAAGTGGTGGTTAGAAATGCTTAGAAGTGGTGGTTCGAAGTGGTTCGAAGTGGTGGTTCGAAGTGGTGGTTGGAAGTGGTTGATGGCTAATTGGTGGCCTTTGTTCATTGATGGTTTGATGGCTGACTTTTGGTAAGAAGTGAAGGTTGGAAGTGGTTAGACGTGATAGTCAATTGATGCGGAAGATGGGCAAGCGATAGCAAAGTGATTGCTACTTGATTGTCGATGCTGGCAAGTTGTTGAATATTTTTCGGATTACCGAGGCTAACTATATCACATGATCAAACATCATCATCGAACACTATCGATTTGCATTGTTCATTCATATTGTGTACATATTGTATTGCATTGCTTCGTTGGTTACTGCGCGCAATGAATATTCCCCGTTGGGAATGGCAACGCATGGTTGGTGAGTGGTGGCAAAATAGGTTTTATACAAATGGAATCATTTCAATGACCAAGTGTAAGGTTCTCTTGCAAAGTGGGCGAGTTATTGGCTGATAGTTCGTAGTGGTTAGAAACGTGTCTTGTAATGCTTGGAAATTGGTTCAGACTGATATGTGATTGCGCTACAAACTATGTAATACTTGGAAAATGGTCCAGACTACAGTGAATTGCATGTGATCGCGACTGGCAACCTGGTCGGCAAGCGAAGCCTGGGCCTTTGACCTGATGGGCTGATGGTGAATGGTGAGCTGTCAATGGTACGCCGTACCTTTATTGGTTTATGCTACCATTTTGAATAGCTGTTGATGGGCATTAGTAGTTGTTGTTAGCTATTAATAGTTGATCAGGTTTGACCATGTTTGTGGTTATCACATGTCATCACCAAGAATCATAAGCCAATATCACCCATGGAAATCCAAAAACGCTCCACCACGCCCTGGAGGGGCTGTGAGTGATGAAAGCTTGAAGTAACCAGTAACCATCCCTGATGACCCCACCCACCGGTGCGAGGAAAATCTTTGGCATCAGCCATTGGCCGGGCCCCGGTTGTGCAGCGGGGCGCGGCCTTTGCAAAGTGCATCTCGTGATGAGGCACAACGGCTGGGTAGTACCCGCACCGTTGTGCTGTACCAAGCAGTGATGATCAAACGAGTTTGCAACATACCGGAATGACGCAGTACCACAGTCTAGCAAGCAATCCTGAGTGTGATCAATGACCGGTGAATAGAAGTGACCACCAGTGAATAGAAGGAAGTAGCCAAGCCCATCGAAGAAGAAGAAGAAGAAGAAGAAGAAGAAGAAGAAGAGGAAGAAGAAGAAGAAGGAAGTAGATACGGATATTTGCAGCTATGATATTTCACAACGTATCAATGATAGTTGCATTTTCGTTGGCCAAGTCTATGGTGCATCCAGGTATTAAGATGTTTCTTAAAAAATAGGGGACCCCCACAAAGGCAAAAGGGATGGTTTTATTACTAGAAAATGATTGCTGTTGGATGATTTGGGGGTTTCCCTGTTTTGAGAAAACAACATATGGGTACCGATAGTTGCTCATCTTGTTTGGGTTGTATCCCAGTGTTGGCAGCGTGGCTGGCCCCAGATCCCAGCACCGCCCTGCTTTCAAGCCATGCTGTGCCACAGGTGAGTGCTCCACACTGAGAGACTTGTTGATGCACTGTGAAGAAGTCACAGCCATCAGCGCTTTTGCAATTCAGCCTGGGTTGCGTGACTTTGTTGTGCTTTTCCCTTGGATCACAGCTGTGTTCCTAGTCATGACATAGTTGATCACTGGGTCTTGCTATGCTCACGGTCGTCGAGCCGCGAACAGCAACCCACAGTTGTGGCAACGCGGCAGCGCAGTGCCGGAGCCAGCAGGTCAGTGACGCTCTTGCGCAGGGCACAGTTGACAATGCTATTGTAACATACCGCTTGTGAATCATGCCTAATCCACCTGACTGATGGGTAATGGCACACTTTTTTGGTAACAATGTTGGTGAAGAATTGCTAGTAATTACGCTATGCTTAGATGTATTGGGTTTACCTACATCATGTAGTTTCAGGCTTTCTGTAGCCGTCAAAGATTGTTGCATTCAACGTTCCATAATATTGCTTTTGGTCTTCAAGTAAAGTTTGACCCTTTAGGAAGGCAACACAGGTCTGATGGATAGCAACAAGACGCTTAGGCTAGGGTGGTGAATAGCCCTGCCAGTACTACCAAGTTTCATGCTTGAAGTACTAGACATCCGATGCACCCATCGAAGTTGCATCGTATCGCTTCCCTGGACGGTACAACTTTTGGGTCTTGTGCGGTCCTGATTGTAGACGAACCCTGGCCCTAGCCCCCAGCCCATCATGTCCCAGCTGGCCATAGCCCCATCATCATCCCTGTGGCCCTGCGACCGGGCACACTGGCACCAGAAGTGCATAACGCCGCGACGTAGACAAACTTTGGGCCTGATGGGACCAACAAAAAGAGGATGTGCATCCCTGTTCGCGACCAAACATTTTACTTTCAAAGCCAATCACTACCAGAATCGGGCAGGTGATCAGATCATTGTTGGATGTGTTTTGGATCTGGAGTATGGTGTGATCTTGAGCTATGCGATAGGTTGATGTCGCAGATACAGTTCCTGTTCACCGGCCTCAAACTTGACCATCTATCCTTCGAGAATTTCATGATTGGTGCGTCCCCCGCAGCTGGATCGGGCAGTTTCTTTTCATACACGGCAAGCTGTGACTTGGCTCAAGCACGTTTCAGTGTTTTTCAAGGCAAGACTCAAGGCGTTGAGTACCGATATCTCACCGAGCACACTAGCGCTGGGCCTCTTTAATGGTTTCTGCAGGCGACAGGCATACGGTGCTTCTCCGAAGCGATGGCTCCGCTGTTGCTCGAGGCAGCAGAAGTTTTGGAAGATGTGATCTTCCACCTCTAGCGCATGGTGTGACATACGTCCAGGTTTCTGCAGGTGGCGGTCATAGTGTGCTTCTCCGAAGTGATGGCTCTGCTGTTGCTTGCGGAAGCAAAATCTCTGGACGGTGTGACATTCCACTTTTAGAATGCAGTGTGACTTACACTCAGGTTTCGGCAGGCGGCGACCATACAGTGCTTCTCCGAAGTGATGGCTCTGCTGTGGCTTGCGGCGGTAATTTTCGCGGACAGTGTGAGATTCCACCTTTGCCTTATGATGTGACATACGTCCAGGTTTCGGCAGGTGGCGATCATACCGTGCTTCTCCGAAGTGATGGCTCTGCTGTTGCTTGCGGCTACAATGTTCACGGACAATGTGACATTCCACCTTTACCTGACGGTTTGACATACATCCAGGTTTCGGCAGGCGGTGATCATACCGTGCTTCTCCGAAGTGATGGCTTTGCTGTTGCTTGCGGGGGTCAGCACTACGGACAATGTGACATTCCACTTTTCTATGACGGTGTGACATGCACCCAGGTGTCTGCTGGTAACAATTATTCTGTGCTTCTGAGAAGTGATGGCTCCGCTGTTGCTTGTGGAGACAACGTTTATGGACAGTGTAGGATTCCATGTTTGGATCAAGAAGTAGAGTACACCCAGGTGTCTGCAGGTTACGCACATACCGTGCTTCTCCGAAGTGATGGCTTTGTCGTTGCCTGCGGACGCAAAGAGAATGGAGAATGTGCAATTCCATCGTTGGTGTCCTGGATGCAGTGGTTAGGTCGTCGTTCTCCAACACTTCGATACGTTGCAGATTTCAAGGTGATGGCAAGAAGGCCGGAGCGCATTTTGCAACTTGATTTTCAGCACGAAGGAGATGCAACAATCCTTAGGTGTTTCGGTATGGATGGCGAGGAAGTGGCGTGCTTGAGGGCTAGGGGTTCTGACCTTGCAGTGGATGCTTTCAGGCAACTCACCAGCAAGTTGAAGGCTGGTCGAGAACGGGAGCGCGTGGTCTTGCCGGATGGGCAGCTGCTAGACGCAGTTTGCCGTGCAGATCCCAATGTCACAGTTGCGACCATGCGTTTGGAGCATGACAAGCGGTGAGGGAAAAAAGCATGCGCGGCAAGTGGCGAGAGGTTCTCAAAGAGCTGCTGAGAAAGCAGATGCATTTCCCCCGAGAAAAAGGTGCTGAAAACAGCTGCGTGCTTACATTTATGCACTGAAATTCCTTTTTTGGGGGGGCAGGGATCTATAAGCCACCAAGGCTGGAAAACATTGCCCTTCCCAGGTGCATTCTGCATGAGTAAGCTATTAAATTCTAGTGGTGCTTTCTGAATGGCTGGCACCTCTGCAGTGCAGGGGGTGGCATGCAGGATCCATAATCCATATGTTGTAGTTTGCCACAGATGTATGATGTGGTTTGACCGTATGTTTTGTGGGGATTGGCGTCAGCACCTGTTTGTAAGGATTTTGCTCACAAGTGGAGCGCAATTCTGCAAGAAAAATAACGGCCCCAGAGACCGCTGGCAGTCAGTGTAGCCAGAACAAGATCTTGGCTTCAGAGTAATAAAAACATGTTATTTGGAAAGTGGGAATTCCAGTAATTCCAGGGCTCGCCAGGATGAAATCACATGAGTTATACATTGTTCCAAGTTTCGAGGAACCCTGGCAATAAAGATCCTTGGGATTTCATCCAGAAAATCTGCTTCTTCTAGTGCACAGTCATATATGGTCGTTGCCTGTGGCTATACTAACCATCCACAAGGACATGTTCATGCAAAATCAAAATCATGCCGCCATGAATACTTCCAATATCTCTGAATGGTGAACAGGGACAAATGACCATGTACAAGGGACCTGGGCCTCCGAGTTAGTCAATTACTAGGATCACTAGGTTGGGCACTAGGTGAGCCACAAGGCAAATGGTAACTCTGTGGTAAATTGCTTCGTCCAACTTAGAGTTGCTAAGGGTGCTCACCTTGCACTATCGCTATATAGCAGTGGGTCAAAATCCTGTACCCCCGGTGTGTCATTTACCATTTGTTCCCCTATAGTTTTGCTGGTTATCATCCACCATTGATGGTTCATGTTGACCCATGTTGACCCATGTTGACCCATGGCCCATAGCACCCACAACAATTAGTTCTCTTGGGAGGTACATTATATCACAGCCATATTGTTTTCCCAATGGGCCATCATTAACCATTGCTATATAGTTTGACATAGAATACATAGACATAACCAATATCATTTTGTTATGTAACATTTCATTAAATCATAAATGAATAAATGAATAAATACATAAATGAATATCAGGGGGAAATTTAGGGGACCAGCGCGCTGGGGAAAATGGGTCTAGGTCCCACTTAGTGCACTTAGAACCCCCCCTGGGTTCTAAGAACCCCCCCCCCCCCAACCATGTAGAGATAGTGTATATATATATATATATAATATATTCATTTATTTCTTTATTTAAATATATTTATATTTATATATATATATATATATATATATTCATTTATTTACTTAAATATATTTATATATATAGATATATTCATTTATTTCTTTATTTAAATATATTTATATATATATATATATATATATATTTATTTATTTATAAATATATTTATTTTTATATATGTATATATTTACATGTGTTTATTTACTATATACATGTGAATACATTTATAGTATACATATATTTTGTGTATTTTTGTATATGTATATAATTTTACTACATGTCAACTCATTTAATTCTGTATTTTCATGTATTTACAGCAGATAATTGTGCGTATTTGTGTATGCATACAAGGACTTTTGTGGCACATGCATAGTTTTTTTCGGTTTTTTTGCACATGTATGATATTTACTTACTATTTTGTACATAGAATAGACATGTTTTTTCTTGACATTGCAAAAAAAATGTGGAGCATATAAAACAAAATACATGTGCACATTGTGTCAATATGCTGTATACATAGCAGATCAGTGAATGTGAGAGTCAGATTGGACTTGCTTTGGTTTGATGTGTCATGAGCTTTGAGGGTGTGTGTTTGGGTTTCAAACTGAAGCAAAGAAACTTGTGTTCAAGTCTTTTGGTGTTGTGGCCTACTATTCCTTTTCCTATATTATAGGGTGAGAAGACGAAAAACTGTTCAAATCTTCAAGTTCACAGAAACATGAAAGTCATTTGATGTTTGAAGACTGCTCCAACTTTTTTAACATGTTCCAAATGAAATCAAACACCCGACCTGTAGATATAAATTTGAATTGACCTCATCATTTCTGCACCCACCTCCAAGAAACCAAAAAGTAGATACCCATTCTAGGGGACTTGAACCAGCTCTTTTCCCAGTTTTGTAACATGTATAGATAAATTAAATTCCCAGCTCTTTTATAACATATCTATTCAATAGATAAATTATATTTAGATATATAACCACAGGAAACCCGTGAAAATCCCATGGGAGGTCATTGCTCAAGCGTTTTTCGGCATGAGCTTCTTCGGCCGCCGGACGTCTGCCTGTTTCGCCCAGGCTTCAGAGCGGCACAGCGGAGGCGTTCAGGGACCTCCTTGGTGCGGCGACACAGGGAATGGCGCGGTGGTGGAGATCTTTTTTTGGCTGGTTATAATGGTTAATAAGGGATGGTAACCAAGAACTATAGGGGATATACCAGCTATATATACATGGCGAGCTGGGTCAAGCAGTTAAGCATCAATCATAGCTTAGAATGACCAACCAAATCATAGGGAAAACAATGGTTAATGATTTTTTGGAACCAAGGGTACAGGGTTTTGACCCACTTGACCATGTTATATAGTTGATTAATGAGTTACTCAATAAATTGATGGTTCTAATAATTAAGTTGATGTGCTTTACCATTGGTTAGTTGATTAATTGGTCAATGAATATTTGATTCATTTGATGTGTTTTGGTTTGATGTGTTCTTTTGCCTTCCCCCTCCGGCCTCCTTCGTTTTTTTGGGTGATCGCGCATGAAGTGGGATGCGCTGCGTTTTAGTGGTAGTTAATATGGGGTGTGTCGGTCACTTGCTTGGTCGCTCCGGATGTTTGGATTAGTTGGGTTGCTCTACATCTCCTGCCTGGTTGATTGTCATACGACCGCACCAGCATAGCCAGGTGCTCGGTGGCCATCCCTTCTACCAAAAGTGAACCGAGTGGGTCCATCGAAGTGCATAGCATATCTATAGCATCATGCATGCTGCTCCTGCTCTCCAGAGCGGACCAAGGATTGTTTTTTCCTTCATGTTTGACTTAGCTTCTAGACAGACCTAGCCTTATTTGTGGAGCATATTCCGTATAAATGAGTGGAAGGATCACCCCAACTGGACACTTGATACCATCAGCTTCTGCACACGTTGCTGAGGCCCAACAATCGACGCGGAGCCGCCGGAGCGCAAGTGCCCTGCAGCTGATTCGTGTGAGTGGGGCAGCCCGGCACTGGCGAGTTGCCTGGGCCCTACTGGCAAGAGACTGGCAAGTCTGCAGATGTTGGCTCGCGAGGTTGGCTATGCGAATGATCCAAATGAACAGTCTATAGTACATTATTAATTACAATGTGTTTAAAACTCATCATTACACTGTAAATGAATGATCCAAAATCCCAATTTCATTCACAGTGTCAAGGTTTGATCCAAGTGCTGCCTACCACTGGTATTTTTTGATTCTATACATGTCCCAGCCTGAGTTAGAGATATCCGCAAGAAAGATCAAGTGGAGATGGAGACCGTAGATTGTTTGTGGATGGACCTGAAAATCATCGGTGGCTCAGGATGGCTTGAAACACCAACACCCATGGACAAAACATGGCGGAAAGATGGGCTTCATGGATGGTCACGGTAACTTCATGGACCTTCATCAACAGATCAAGCACCTATCATGGAGGCACGTTTCGCACACGTCAATTACACCGAGACAGATGGTTGGAGAGGCTCCAGCAGTCCAACCTCAAAAACCTCAGTCATTCAACGGTAAATCCAACTGTTTGGTGTAGTGGTCCTGGAATGAATCAAGCCTGAGTACCTGCAAGAAAATCGTAAAGATGTTGAACTTCCTTGAGATTGTGACATTGCATTACGGCATTGCTCAAAAACAGCTGCACATTTCGTGGTAGACAAACGGGTATCAAGAAGCATCCAGTAGCATTTATGACCACATTATCATCCAGTACCACCAAGTTACAATGCCAGGCATTCAATACGAATAGTTTGCTTGTCAATTCTCAACCTATTGATTCGATGATTTTCTATGTTTGTGTGGTTGAGCGCGTGCACTAGCCTCGACTCTGCTTGATTCGTGTGACATGGTTTAACTACATGGTTTAACTAGATCCTGAAAATCACAAATATATGTACCTTCAATATCCCTCAATAATTTCATATAACTATAAATATTGATCTACCAACAAGTGCAAAACTTTCCATTAGCGCTTCAAACAGGCACCCACCTGGCAGCCCCGCACCGAGGAACGACTTTCGCACCGAACTCCGAACAGCGGTGCGGGTGCGGCAACCCAGTTGTGACCCATCCTTGGCCAGCCATGGGCAGCAGCTGGTGTGTGCCTCCCATCCTGAGTTTGTGGCAAGAAGTTACTTTAGCGCAATTCACCGAGGAAAAAAAAAACAAAATTTGTGCTGTTCGAATTTTTGGTTTATCACCTGGCTATATGGGCACTAAACCTTGGACAAGTGGCCACTCAACGGCACAAAAGCCATCAGCGTATACATTTTGTGCTCCCGATTCTTGCCCCATATCCACAGGCCAGGATGCTGCAGGTAGTGATATAGTCAAGGAGAGCCCTGAGTAGAATACTTTCTGATAATTTGTGGACCGTCGCTGGATTAGTAAGAGAGATACTGTATTTGCAGGGTCACTCTGTGTGAATGATAGTATATACTTTTCATCGTTTTTCAAATCACATTGGGACACTTGTTAGTTCTGAAGGTTCTTGTGCATTGACATTCATTGAACAGATGTACAAAGCTGTACAGATTTTCACTAATGTTGACATTGCACATGTTTGTTTCTCACAGGGCGTTTATTGTTCATGCGCACATTGTCAAGAAAATCGGTTTGTTCCACATTTCAGTATGTTTTTCATTTTCCAAAATTTGTCGAAGTGTTTCATGACGCGCAGGTTTGTCACAAATCGGCTTTCCAACGTGTCGATTTCTCATCAACCAATCCACTGAAACATCGGTTTATTCCACATTGAAACATCGGCTGATTTCACATTTCAATCCTGTTTGTGCACAATAGTTTTCCATAGAGAAACCTTTTTTTAATCATTGTGCAAGACCTAGTGATGCATCCGGATGGGAATTTCCACTCCAGAAAGGCATGCCCTGTGCATACTACAAACTGGATTTCCTAGTTTAAAAAAAAGTTGTTATGTGTTGTGATGTCCAAAACCTAGTGATGTCCAAAACCTAGTCATGCCCTAGCAAAAAAAAAAAGTTTGTGTTTCACGTTCGTCCTGGCCACCCTCTGGAGTCATCGCTGGCCCACCTGGTCACCTCCAAGGCCTGTGACCCGGAGCGTTTGGCCGATGTCCTCCGCGACGCAACGGTGCCTGGCCCACGGAGAGCCGAGGCGCCGGCTCGCGGGCCAGCAGCAGGTTACGTTGTAGCTGATGTGGGGCCTGGATGGTGACCTCCCTGCCACCATTGTGTCTACTGGGTCAAATTGCTTCAGGCCAGGTCCGATGTTCATAATGTTCACCAGCAATCCTGGCAGATCCATGGAACCACCCGCAATTTCACCGTAGCTAGCGATTCACCTCGAAACGTAGGTTTTTTCTAATGGATCTAGGGATCTCATGTTGTTCCTGTTTGGTGATGGGTGTCAACAGTACCTAATTGTGAAGCCCTGTGAAGCCGTGGCTGATGCTGATTGGCAGGGGTTGGTATTTGACGTTGATCGACGGCTCAATGATTACTAACCCGTGCAGCGTCTAAGCTGGAAGCTAAAATCACCATATATTTATCAGTCAACCAGCTATTTCCATGGTTATGAATATGGTTAGTTTTTGATTGGTTCCATGATGCTTTTAAGTCAACCAATTTGATGGTTATACCTAACCTGGATTTCAAACTCCTGGGTTAGTTTCCGGAGTGTAAATTTACATAGCTACAGTATATGATGACAAATTTCACTACCTGGCATCTGGAGATTTATTTGAATAGCACAGGTTAGATCTCGGTGATCACTGAAGCCACCCGAGCGACCTGGTGCTCTTTGTCTTTGCTGTACATACCAATTTGTTGCGACCGACATGGCTGCGGATTAAACCTTTTTGAGTTGGAGAAGAAAATTCAAAGACGGGTGGATGTATACCGTATCTATTCTGTAACTATTAGCAAAAAAACGGGATACCTGCCTGGATATGCGTCACTACTGAGTATAAGTGTTAGCTCCAGTTAAGTTACTGATAACAATGTGATAACGGGTGGCTATTTACATATACTATGTATTTTCCCAGTTGCAATTCTTCTTGGCAATTGCTGCAGCTCCATCATGGATGCCATAGTACTGATATATCCCAGCGATATCCTAATTTCAGTAGAGTCATGTTCTACCTGTCGGGAACATATCCCTGATAACTCGTGGTTCTATCCCATTGATTGCTATTTACTGTCATGATGACTTTTGTCTAGATTTAGCCTTAAATGTTGAGATGTATGCATTGGTGTTTCTCAAAATAGGGGTACCCCTAAATCTTCCAGTTGATTAATCATTTATATGGTATTAGACCAACCATTTTGCGGGTCCTCTATTTCGACAAGCCACCACATGTTGAGAGCATCCTTGACTGATAGATTTGTTGCTCATGGCGCATCCCTACTGACGTCACCAGATCCTGGCGGAGAGCGACGGCAGCGGACGCACCTTGCTGCATCTCTGTGGCCTGGTGAACGGCAGCTGTGACGGGGCCATGGGATGCCAGGGCCCATGCTGGGATTTTCAGGATGAAACAAAGAATAAAGTGAAATCAGGAAAATCCATATGAAATCCTTATCATGTTCAGTTGATTTCATTTGATTTTCAGGATTTTCAGGATGAAATCATATGAAATCAACTAATCTTCGCTTGATTCCTTATTCGCAACTTATGTTTCAGGATGGAACAAGATACAGTAATTTATTGAAACATAAGTTGATGAAAAACAAATCAGTCCGAATAGTTTTTGAATCAATGTGAACAATCATAAATTTGAGGTGTGATCGAACTGTGGTAGATCTTCCGAGGGGCAAAGGTATGTGCATTTCATGGGTTTGGGTGCGCATGCACCGCATGCATGTGCAAACGCTTTGTGATCAAAGTAGGTGTTGCATTGTTTGCGGCAATGATTGCCATTCCGCTCTGAAGTTGTAGCCCTTCCAACTGACGCATTGCCCATAATTCTAAAGGCCATTTTCGTTCCCCACTTTATCACATGTGCCCATTCGGTGTTTGTTTACAGCCAATGGTTCTTTGGTGGTGTGGAATCTGGAAATCCCCCTGCCAACACCGAAACAGCAAACCCGCCAACCAAACAAGTTTGAATGTGTTACCGTCATTATTGATCCCCAGTGATTTTGTGACCCGCACTGGGTTTCCTAGCAATTATTTAGTTTGATGTTTTTAATATTTTTTTTGTTTTTCAGCGTTGTTTCTATTGCTTTTTGTTGCATAACTTTCCGTATCCCATGTGTTGGAATTCAACTATGCTATCTATTCTATACTTGAGCACTTTGGTGTGTTTTTACCGCAACATGTTAAACATTTTGAGTTGTTCTGGTCTTAATGTATGCAAGAGGTTCATCAATATTTTCCCAAAAATGCGCACACCTATGCATATGTAGGGTTGATGCCGATTCCTCCAATGCATATGCCATTCCCCATGCATTTGCCATGGTTTTTTCCTGCCATAGATTACCGTATCACCATTTGCTTGATGGTGATGGGTGCCATTCTCCATCCTTCATTGGCAATTTCGATCAACACTCAGCTGATGATCAGCTCCTCGGAATTTGTTCCATCAACTCTGCAGGGCAAATCCTTTGGACGCCCGGGCAAAAAAAACTCTGCAGCTCCCAGGCACTACGTGGCCCGATAGCTCTGATGCTGTCAAGGTGGCGGAATCGGCCAGCAGTTGTTGTTTCTCCTGGGCTGTGTCAAAAAGGAACATCCAACAAATCATGATGGTGAAACTTTGACAGTTGTGAAGAACTATTAACCATCACCCAAGTGTTTTGTGTTAGTGGTTAATGATTGGTGGTGTGAAGTGCCTAATAATCACCAGTGCAGTACTGATGCCTAATTGTGATCGGGACTTTGGGATGTAAAAAGGGGATCCCAACACAGCCCTCATGCAGATAGTTTTCTCAAGGATGTGTTTGCACTACAAGATTGGACGTTCAGAACCTCCATTATGCAATTGATTGATATGTTTTTGTTTGTTTGCCTGGGCGTTGGTTTGCCTGGGCGTTGGTTTGTGTTTTTTTTCTTTCACGTTTGCTTTTGCCAGATGAAAGTGACAAAGGGCTCGTGCGATCACAGTTTTGAAAAGCATGTGCATCATGAATATCATATCGACAACTTCACTGGAAGAGTTGTTGGTGTTGTTGTTGCTGTTGCTGTTGCTGTTGCTGTTGTTGTTGTTGTTGTTGTTGTTGTTGTTGTTGTTGTTCTCGTTCTCGTTCTTGTTGTTCTTGTTGTTCTTGTTCTTGTTATTGTTCTCGTTCTTGTTGTTCTTGTTATTGTGCTTGTCGTTGTTGTTGTTGTTGTTGTTGTTGTTGTTGTTGTTGTTGCTCTTGTTCTTGTTCTTGTTGTTGTTGTTGTTGTTGTTGTTGCTGTTGCTGTTGCTGTTGCTGTTGTTGTTGTTGTTGTTGTTGTCGTTGTCGTTGTCGTTGTCGTTGTCGTTGTCGTTGTTGTTGTTGTTGTTGTTGTTGTTGTTGTTGTTGCTGTTGCTGTTGCTGTTGCTGTTGTTGTTGTTGTTGTTGTTGTTGTTGTTGTTGTTGTTGTTGTTGTTGTTGTTGTTGTTGCTCTTGTTCTTGTTCTTGTTCTTGTTCTTGTTCTTGCTGTTGTTGTTGTTGTTGTTGTTGTTGTTGTTGTTGTTGTTGTTGTTGTTGTTGTTGTTGTTGTTGTTGTTGTTGTTGTTGTTGTTGTGGTTGTTGTTGTTGTTGTTGTTGTTGTTGTTGTTGTTG
>VSDK01022499.1:201206-233228 GCA_009767595.1 Symbiodinium kawagutii
GTTGTTGTTGTTGTTGTTGTTGTTGTTGTTGTTGTTGTTTTTGCTCTCGTTGTCGCTATTGTGGTTTTTGTTATTCTTGTTCTTGTTGTCGTCGGTGTTCTTCCTGTTGTTGTCATTGTTGTCGTTGTTTTTGTTGTTCTTCTTGTTGTTGTTTTGTTTCGGCTGGCCGTTCACTGGGTTCCATTTGGGGCCCGGCAGATGACCAGAATGACCAGAATGGCCACAGGCGGTGAGAAAGCTGCTGGAGTGTTCTGTTTGGATGCCCAGTGCAGTGGTTTGGGGCCAGGGTTCTGAGGGGATGGTGTGATATGATATGGGTGCGCGGGTGCATGGCGATGAAGATTTAGATCACCTTCAACTGGCTGAGGAAGGATTCATGATGATCAGCTATGGTGCTTCATGTAGAATCCAGTCGGAGGCAAGAAGAGGAGCGAAGCAACGAAGACCATGATAAGTGGCAGACTTCGCCTGAGAGACGAATGGAAGCTGTTCATTCGTTTCAACTGGTTGGAGTCAAGCGGGACCGGTTGAGTATCCGATCCTCCAAGTGGAACGTTAAGCAAACCTGAGGAAATCCGCATAAAGCCACACCTGTGTCGAGTTTGAGGGATTTTGAAGTTTTCACCACTGGTGATTTCTGGCGAATTCCTGCTTGACTTCAACCAGGACTGGGTGTTGCCATCGCAGGGGAAGTTTGGGAATGCTATTGGATTCTTCAACTCAGATGGTGGTTTCGCCAAATAGGAGTCCCCCCCAAATCATCCAGTGTAAATGATTTTTAGATCTTTTTAGTAATGAACCCACCCTTTTGGGTCCCTATTTGGAGACCGCACTAAATGGTGTTCATCATTTCCATATATTTCTATTGCTTGCCCGCCTCATAGAATCATTGAGGTTCGTGCAATTGCCAGAAGTATCAATCCACAGCAGCGCTCTTGGAAATTCTTTTTCAGTGTGGTGCAATTGATGAACCGCCTTGGGTGCCACAAGTCTTGCGCAATGGCCCCTCATATAGTCCACAGTAGTCCACCAACATCTACAGTAGTCCACCAACAGGATTGCCAATTGCCAGATGAAGAACATGCGATTCTCAGACATAGTTTAGGTAATTAAGCTCTAAAGTCTGACATCACATATCACCGTTCCTTTTGAGATCACATAGTTAGGGAGTTAAGCTCTAAAGTCTCTAAAGATCACCAATGTCCTAGGGTTTAGACATGGTTAGATCACACAGTTAGGTAGTGAAGCCCTAAAGATTTTCCCATGTGTCACATCGAACGCCTCCCTTTTTTCGATCTCCGTTCCGACACCAGGCCAGCTGTGAAGCCGTTGATGCCTTTGGCCGCACACCTTTGGAGGCGAGCGATGCAGATCCGTCAGCGGTGGTGGCCACCAGCCGCAACCCCTCGGGCAACTCACCTGGAAGCTAACCATCACCCGTGTAAACCAGCTGCAGCTGATGAATTTTCCAGTTCCAGGTTACTTCACGCCAGAGTCTACTTGAATCAGTTTCGAGTACGTTTAGGATGGTTTAGGTGAGTTTGGATGCCTAGCCACCGTTTGTGGTAAGCATGTAAGCACCGTTGGCTTCTGCCATGGAACTTTTTACCCCATGTCGTTTCAACCGTGGCAGCCAGATGCTGTGATTTACCGTGCGTGATGTAGGGGTATCCATGATGGCCTGCCCAACTTACATCCACCAGCACATCATGGTCATCATGGACCCAATTCTGCACTTCGATCATTTGCCGTCGTCCATCGGTTCTTCATCGAAATGTTTACAACGCAGCGAGTTGCTTCGCCAAATGGCTGACCTCCTGACATCTCAACGTCTTGCTCCTACTATTCTCCTTTTCGGCATTTCTAGTTTTATAAGTTTTGAGAAATTTCAAGTTGAGATGTTTCAAAGAAACGCACCTGACTTGATTGCTGTCCCAACTCCAACCATGTCGTGTGCCAACGCTTGGTGGTGGCCACCCTGGCCTTGGCGCCTTTCAATTTGCAAAGGTCGCCATCGAGTCCTGCGGCCAGCGGCAGCTGGAAGATTGCGAGCCGGTGGGGGAACTCGGCGCAAGCGTTTTCAAACCTTAATCAACCATTAATCAACCATTACCATTGCCTAACCATCAACTAATTAGTATTAATTAATCAACCATTTGATCAACTATTATCAATCAACCATTGCTCATTACCATTAATTATCACTGACCATTTGCTGACCATTGTTTTCAACATAAACCGGCTATGTTCAACCATAAACCCACCATTTTTGGAACATCAACCCACCATTAATCAACCATAAACCCACCATTTTCAACCATAAATCAACCATTTTTACCCATCCATCCCTCGGCTTACCATTCCCCGCACCCCTTCAGGTCCTGAAGCTTTGTGAAGCTCTGCTGCCTGTGCGTTGCTCACCTCAGCAGGTGAGGGACGGGGTCAGCAGGTGGGGCACTACCAGTTCTTGGGATATGTTTAAGAGGATGATAAATAAATAATCATGACCCCTATCAATAACCAATGTGGCTTTGGGTCAGTATGAACCAGCCAACAATGGGAGAACATTTCCAGTAACAAAAGCGAAAACAATGGTCAATGGTGGGGAACCAGGGGAACAGGGTTTTGACCCACAACCATGTGTTTATGATGATATGTTTCACAGGTAATAAGTAGCAACCATTAACTTATACAGCCCTATAAATAATGGTTGTTTATAGGTTATATATTAGTTTTAAGTTAGTTATAATGGTTGTTGATAGGGATGCATTAAGCGTATGGATGTTAAGAAAAGGTTTTTAGTGGTTTATATGGTTGACTATGGTTGTGGATAAATGATGGCCAATAGTCGGTTGATAGGGTTCTTCGGGGGTTATAGCTATTAAGGATGGTTAGTAATAGGGGATAGTAACCAACAACAATTGTTGAACACCGGATGTTCCAAACTATTTGGTGGCTTCTCAAGCTATTGGGTGCTAAAAAAAATGGATGGTTTACGACCATAAATGGTGAATGACTTGGATGATTTAGCGGTACCAGAAACACCCAGTTTTTTTGGTAAAAAGATGTATATAGACACTTGCATGTAACATGCACAACTTTGTGAATGGAAGTGGTGTGTCCTCTCATGCTTTTTGCTCTGTGCGTTTTCCATATTGAAATCACTCAGGTCTGCGCCCTGGATGTGCGCCCCTACTTGGCAACTGGTTACTAAGCGTGGCTATACCCCAACTGGGAGATGTGGTTGATCCCAGGGCTGCATGCATGGAGCTCCTGTCCAGGTGGACAAGCAGACCGCTGAGACTGCCATAGGCGCGGTGCAGTGGTCAGTTTGTACAAGGTGAAAAGGCCCCCCCCACCAGTCAGTTCACTCCGATTACAACCAGGATAGAGACCAGTTGTGGTAGATATGCTTATAGCATGCCTTATGAAACTAAGCATTTTGTAACTAGGCGTGCCGCCTTGTAAGTATGATCAATCGCTCGTGAGCATACATATTCACATAATGCTATGCATGCTGATTGTGTGCTGAACCTTGGTGTGGTTTCACGTCCTGATCTACAGGGAATCTTTCTGCTTTGGGTGATGAGTGTCATGGGATGGGAGATTTGTTTTGCCTGTGATGAGTGGAACTCTGGTCATCACTTGGTACCTACCAGAAGACACTCGTAACTTGGGACAATCCAGTGTTTCCATACCTGATTCGCGAGCATATCTATCGATCCATCCATTTTTGCAGACAGCAATATATATATATATATATTTATTTATTTATTTATATTTATTTTTATATAAAGATATCAATCCTTCTATGCGACTTTTCATGTTTACAATTTTATTGCCATGTTTTCTCCTTATGTCAAGGGGCAAGATTGAAAAGGGTTCTTCCTTTGCAGCTGTATATCAATATTCCGTGCTTCTTTACATGATCAACTGGATGGCTTATACCCACGAATTCTTAGGTTTTTAGTGTTTTTGGGATATGATTGATTTACCATAGAACCACTAAAAATATTTTTTTAGCAGGGGATCTAGTTGAGCCACCAAGTCAATGAGGTGTATCCGTATACGTTAAACAAGCCATGGACGGAGAAGCTTGGCCAGGCCGTGCCATTGTGACCCTGCTACAAGACCACCATGTACCCGTGGAAGTTGAAGGTGCCAGCTGCAAGGGATGAGGGATGAATTATGATAGTTGAAGATGATAGGGTAGCTGCAATGAAGATAGACAACTTACTTGGAGGACTTCAACATGTTCGAATTATTTGGGATGGTTGGTGGGTCGAGCTGAATCCACCAACAAGACTATGAAGTATATAATTGGTATGTATTATTTGCCGCACTTGCAACAACGGCAAACCTTGTCACATTGTCTCACACACACACACGTACACGTTTTTCCCTACTATGTTCCAATCTTGAACAGAGATCATTGCAGATGGATTGATTGCACTGTTGGGTGATTGATGTAGAACAGTGTCATATTAGAAGACGGTGACCACAGGATATTGAATACTCTTGATCCAGAAATGGATGTTGGAGAGATGTTTGATAGGTGTTTTTTGGCAGCTAACAATGGTGGCTTTGCTTGGAATCAATGTTGCCCTCATGGTTCTTTGCATTTTGTCTCTTTGGAATCAAGGCCAATTCATTAATCAAGTGTGTTGGTATGTTCATCCATCAGTTTTCAGGATCATTGCTAATGACCCATGGCCCATATCGTAGATCATCTACCTGTTGCAACTGTGAATTGTCCATCGCTATGTTTGGTTATCGGAGGGTAGTTGTGATACAGGTATAGTTTTACCCATGCAGCTTGCAATCGTCAATGTAAGCCTCTAAACAGTTGGTATCATCAGGAACTTGTTCTCACGTAATGGAAAGTCGATATCAATAAATCACCTCCAGTTTACCTGCTCAATAGCTTGTGGTGTGTCCATGATTTTTAAAAAATGGATCCGTCATCAACCAACCTATCAACCTATCCAGTGAGTTGTCACTGCTGCTCCATTGTCTTTGGTCCAACATACCAAGCCACGCAAAACCCCATACAGGCGGCGAAGCGCCTCCGGTGGACGATGCCCAAAACGACGCGGCGGAGGATGGCACTGGTGCTGCGATATCAGGTGCGTACGTGGGAGCCAGGGTACGGTGTTGATCATTATTTTTGGGGTGACACGGCATGATATGATAGCGGTATTTCAAAATCACATTACCATAAAGGGGTGTGCTTTTACCCTGTCAGGCATGTGTCCACATACCTGCCAAAACATCAAAACTCGCGATTTGCCATAGCAGTTGTGCATCAGATTGTTTTGTTTTTGTTAGATGCTATTGCTGTTTTATTGGCATTTGCCTGCATTTATATCGTTATTGCCGTTATATATGGTTCCGTGCTCCGTGTTCCCGCCCCCCCCCCCAATGGGTAGGGGGGGTGGATGGGGGGCCAGGAACATGCTATTTGCAGCATTTCGGGGCCTTAGCCTCGCATTCGTACGCTATTTGCAGCATTTGGCAGCTTTTGCCTCCCAATTGCACGCTATTTGCAGCGTTTCGGAGCTTTTGCCTCCCAATCGCACGCTATTTGCAGCGTTTTGCAACATTTCGGAGCTTTTGCTTCCCAATTGCACCGTATTTGCAGCATCAGGGAGCTTTTATAATGCAAAAATATGTGCATACTATCTATTGTACATACTACTACGTAGTATTTTAATTACACTCATCTACTACCCGTGCACCGAACTGACCTATCTACGTACCTGCTTATCTGCTACATATTTACTTGTATGGGATTTATCTACTACTAATACACCACAGATATATGCAGCATGTATTAACCCATCTGCCCATTTACTTCCTGCTTGCTATTACTACTTATCTATATATATATATATATTATTTATATATTGCATACATGCTACCTATCTACTACTTACCTACATGATCTATGTATATATATTTTTTTCATTTACATAGTAATTGTATCAAACTGTTTGATATTTATACAATAATTACTTGTACTCCCCAAATACTATTTTTTTACTACCCATAAACATCTATAGTCTTTACATGTTGTTTATATGTTCCAAATCTTGGTGATTTAATACCAATTCACTACTTATATGCTACTACCTCACTCACCCGACCCCACCACCACACCACAGGGGGGGGGTGTATTGCTATCTGCTTCCATAATAGCCATATACAACTGATAGAATACCATCCCACTTCCCCACCCACCCACCACCCACCCAACTACCACACCACAGGGGGGGGAGGGGGGACCCATGACCCATGCCTGGGGGGGGGGAGGGGGGGCAAGGAACGCTGGACCATATATCCTCCTTACATCTTGCTTTCTGATATGATATTGTTTTTCACTTAAATTGGTACATCGGAGTTTGGGATATATGTTATACCAAAATCTTTTGAGCCAAATCCTTGTTTCATAGCAAATGCATGAGACTGGTTCGACCTGACCCCCTATGATTGCTATATCCTTTTTGTTGCTGTTCCTATGATTGTTAATTAGATCCCTGTTTGTTGCTGTTGAGTTGCATCCTTGTTACCCTGACCTCTCTATCACCTGATCTCACTGCTCCCAGTCCCAGAGACCTCCAAGTTCCGGGCCCTGCGCCGAGACATGGGGGTCACGGGAGGGTGTCCGGCTTGCTGCTTCGGGGGATGCAGCAGTTGTTGCTGTTGGTGTTGTGGTGCCATGTGCATTTGCAACAGGTGGTGGTAATCATTTGTGAGATTGTGCATGTTGTTGTTGTTGTTGTTGTTGTTGCTGCTGGCTATTTGGAGGCCAACCATTTCCTGGTCGTTTGCCGATTAATGAGGTTTGATTTATCAGCAGTAGGCATCAATTCATCAAACCCTGCCACCGACAGATTGACTGGATGCTGCTAAGCAACACTGAATGCAACAAACAGAGTTGCAAGCAACATCAAGCAAAAAATAATAGTGGTACAACTGGCCAACAGCAACAGCAGAGGTATAGAAGCACGCGACCTATTGGTGTTTCCGGCAACTGCACCGCTAGGAACCCGAAATGGTTGGTTTCCGTAACCATGATCGCTGTACTGTACCCTCCCATTGCTCGATGATTTTTCATGACCAGACATGGATGTGGCTACCAGGAGAGCTGTAAAACCAGGGGGTATCAACCCATGAAGGCACGGCCATGGTTGGGAGCTAGGCATGAAGTGAGGCTGATAGCCGCCCAGAGGCACGGTCCTTACCTACAATGGACACTATATTTCATCATGAACCACCATCAATCACTGCCTCCAGCTGCCTGGGTTAGGGCAGAGTAACCATGCAAGCCATTGACTTATGGCATGTTCTGCATGCACACGCACTTGAGCCATCAAAGGTTGAAGGAAACATGATGTTTTTTGTCAACCGAGAAGTCATGCAGTCTAAAATTAACTTGTTGAATGTACTGATTTATGCTAAGTTATTGTTTTACAAGCCTGTTGGTGGGGGTGTTCGCAACCTTGGGGCAAGTGGTGTTCATTGTGAAGCTTTTTGGTTGTCACCAGGCCATTAAGAACACTTGTTTTTTTTTTCCAACTCAGTTGTGGGTTATCCAGATTTGTTTTATGGCATTGTCCTCATCAAGCCATTTGTGTATGACTCGATTCTACGCATTTAGTTTACACAAATGAGTGGTCAACTGCTTCCGACTACCTGCAGCCACCGACATTTCTTGGGATTGCTACGCCGCTGGACTGCGCTTCGCTTGGTTGCTCAGCTGTCCGGAAGTGGAGGCCCTGACTTATAAGTATGAATTCTGGGTGAAGACGTCAGTGATTGGTTGACAAGAATGTTTGACCAATGCCCGATGATGAACAATGATGATAGATTGTCAATAATAACCATATGTAGCTTTGATTTTGAACTACAATCAAAAACGTTACTGCTACAAGTAGTCATCACCAAAACATATTGCTAGTAGCACGCCGAGACGTGAATAACCCCTGGATACTGAGCAAAGGGTGAGCCCAGCAGAGCGTCACCCATCCCAATCCCACATGATGCATGTATTTCTTATCTATTCTTTGAGCAGAGAAAAAATGCAGAACAGATAGTAGTGGGTTATTATCCCCTGCTACTAACCAGCATTGACCAATCCTTAACCATTCATAAAGCAGTCCGAAGCACTGCACTACCAGGGGCGCATTGTTAGCAGTTGACTGGATCAGTGTCAGACCCCTCATGGCGCCACAAGAGGTTGCCAATGCAAGGCGGGAAGATGGCATGTGAGCCATGGAAACTCCACCAAGGAGCCCTTGAAACTATTGGCCATTGATTGGTGCTATAGGAACTGCAATCGCTGTCACTACATCAACAGCAATAGCCAAGTAACTAATGGCAATGCTAGTAGTGATAGCTTTAAGCATGGTAACCACACTGAGACCACCAGGGGATGACAGAGTGGAGTAGAATAGAAAATAATGGGTCGCCAGAGCTGTTCTTTTGATTCGCGTTTGATGATTGCTTTCCAAATTGCAACATACCATGTTTCTCAATATGGGCCAATGGATAAGCATGTTCTAAACCTGTTTGCTGCTGCTTTAATTTCGCATATCTCCATGCTATGCACGGGATGTGTGTAGTTTGAGCGGCCGTGGGTTGTCTGAGAAAATTTGAGCCCTGAACCACAGCTGTACCGTAGTTTTTTCAGTTCAGAAATATTGGGGTCCAGCGTGCAATGAGGGCCGAAGATGACCTAGATTTCCCAACCAAGAGATGGAGGCTGGAGAGTAGCCATGGTTGAATCCAAGCAACTGTAAGAAGGGCCCCATGGATGCCTTACAAGATGCTTCCATGGAATGCTAGGTTTGAGGCTGTGAAGCATTTGGTTTGCGGCATCCTTACGTCGTGAAGAGATCCCCTTTCCGGCAAGGGTGATGCTGCAATGTTGAGGCCAAGCAAGCATGAATTGGATCAATTTAAAACGGACACCGTGGACATCCTGCTGCGAGTGAGGATATGCTTGTCATCGCAGGATAGGAGGGATGCTTCTTGGTCAGTTTTCCAGGCCGTTCATGGGGGTTGGACAGCATCAAATAGAATCAAACGTATCAAATAGAACCCGGCCAGGGGATTCATCCAAGGCAGCTGGGTGAAGGGGCCATGTTTTCGGGATGCCACGGAGGGCGGCGATGCCAGGCTTTGTAGCGGTGTGCCCGGGAACCCGACGGCGGTGACGTTTGGTCTTGATTAATAATCATGATGCATTGATGCATATTTGCATGTAATATGCGTATTCTTTGCATATTCAAATCCATTTATTTGCGTGTGCGTCCGTTACATGTCCACTACCTAACCATGACGGGGCATGGCGCCCCAGGTGCTGCAATTCTCTTTGCCGCCCGGTTTGCTTCAGCAGCTGTGGCATATGGTGCGCCAGGTGTGGTGCGGCGGTGCAGCAACTGATGGTGAAGGATGATAATATATGGCTATGGGCCAGTATTAACTATATAGCCAAAAATGGGAGATAATAACCAACAATAGTAGGGAAAACAACAACTAATGATGGGGAACCAGGGGTACAGGGTTTTGACCCACAGCCATATGACGCTTATCCATTATTCATGGGCGATGTGGTGGCTCAATGGCAGATATACATGATGGTCAATGTCCATTATGTAGTAAGAAGGCTATTTGATGGTTTCATGGCGGGCAAATGGCACTGAAATGATGATTGCCTGGTGGATAGATGATGTTTCAGTGATGGCTGACGATGTTTGGTTGCGGTTATTGAGGGGTCATTGATACTGATGCATGACTGCTTGATTAGAAACAATTAAGGTACAGTTTTATGTAATTAATGATGAATGATGGTCGTTGCCAGTAATCACCAAAGGTGATCAACGGTCGACAAATTCTGGCCAACCACTCGGGGTGAAACTTTGACTACTCAGCCAATCATCGACTTAAATTTGCAGTCTTGCATGCATTCACAAGTAACTTGACAACCTGGTTCACAACCACATATCATATATGTAAAATGTGTATAGGTCACCATTCCAACAGTTTGACTAGTTTGGTCATTTCACAGATGTTGCCCGGGGTACAGGGTATTGACCCCAGTCAGATTTTGTTTTGCTTTTTTGCACTGTGTTTTTGCTGAAGTTTCGATGGACTTTGTAAATCTGGCAGTGTTTGTTGGTTGTTGATTCTGAGTAGCTGGCTTGTCGTAGCGGCTTCTTGTTTCTATGCCTTCGGCTAGTGAGCGCTAAAGCGTTACGAATGCCTGTCCAACCAGCCTGAATTGAAAACCGCTTGGATGCGCCCAAGAAATGCACCCATGCTCCAAGACTCGATGAGATTGGGGTCGGAAAAATCTTCACTGCTATACACATGGATCTTAGAGGATCCACAACGGGTTAAGCTGGCGATTCTGTTCGCTTCAGATCGAGTTGTGCCTGAACCTCTGCGTATTGGCGTGATTCTTGGGACCGTGCAGCCGGGTTGGCCTGGGATGTGGGGTGGTGCGAGCAATGGCTGGAGCCTAGTAGAATTAAGACGTTCAAGCCAGCCACAGACCATAGATCATAAAATATTTATTTTTATGATTTATTTATGATTTATTTATGAATATGTTTTCGAATTAGACCTGCTGACCCCCCATGTATGACATTTCACTTATGATTGTTTTATGATTATTTTATGAATTATCTATGAATCATTTATGATTTATTTATGAAATTCCCTGAGTCGTGGCTGTTGGAAGCTGTTGTTTTGTGAGTTTTTTGGCAAGTTCCTTTGAAAATTGCTAGGTGTTGTTGATCTTTGTACCTGCCAAACTGCAAAATCCTCAGAAATCATCAAATATTCATAAAATAATCACAAAAAATCATAGAATAATCATATTTTTTTGAATTATTTGTGAATAATTTACATTTTATTTTTGAATTTCCCTGAGTCGTGGCTGTTGGAAGCTGTTGTTTTGTGAGTTTTTGGCAAGTTCCTTTGAAAATTGCTAGGTGTTGTTGATCTTTGTACCTGCCAAACTGCAAAATCCTCAGAAATCATAAAATATTCATAAAATAATCACAAAAAAAAATCATAAAATAATCATATTTTTATGAATTATTTGTGAATAATTTACATTTTATTTTTGAATTTCCCTGAGTCGTGGCTGTTGGAAGCTGTTGTTTTGTGAGTTTTTTGGCAAGTTCCTTTGAAAATTGCTAGGTGTTGTTGATCTTTGTACCTGCCAAACTGCAAAATCCTCAGAAATCATAAAATATTCATAAAATAATCACAAAAAAATCATAAAATAATCATTTTTTGAATTATTTGTGAATAATTTACATTTTATTTTTGAATTTCCCTGAGTCGTGGCTGTTGGAAGCTGTTGTTTTGTGAGTTTTTGGCAAGTTCCTTTGAAAATTGCCAGGTGTTGTTGATCTTTGTACCTGCCAAACTGCAAAATCCGCAGAAATCATAAAATATTCATAAAATAATCACAAAACAATCAACGCAAATCCTCTAACCAAAACCTATTAAAATCATATTTTATTCATATATGTTTTTCTACAAGTCCTGGGTCATCCTGGAAATCATCAATCAATTCATAAAATATTCATAAATAAATTAAAAAAACATAAACCAGTAATTTGAGCTTCTGGCTCCTTTTGAACGTCTTAACAGTAGAAATGATGGGAACACTCGCAGGAAACACCATCAATTAATTGATGGCAGAAGCCAGGGCAGATACTCCCATCAACTAAACGAATTGCTTGTGATTTGACAAATTCATTGTTCCTGCCATTTGTTGCTGCGAATCATGGGCTTAGCAGTCGCTTTCCTTTTTATCAACCAGCTAAACCAAAAGCGGAAGAATTCTACCACCAAATCAAAAATCGGACCTTTTTAGAAAATTCTTGAATTTTTCCGGCTTTCACCGGGAATTCTTGATTTTCTTTGGGAAAAGTTGCTCCAGTTGAATTTCTCCGGTTTTCTCCGGCTTGATGGCTTGTTCTTATTTTTTTCCAAAATGCACACTTGAGACTGCAAAGTTTGATTCCACCGGTCTTGGTCAACTATACAGATACAAGGTCCTGGGGATCGTCGTCCAAGGTGAAGCTCTGCGCGGGAACCGCGCTGCTATCCCCAAGAACGTTTCGACTTGCTGGCGCGCATCAATTCTGGACTCCACGTAAGCATAGCGCTGTGAGTCCAGCAGAAGATTGCGGAATTGATGGCACAGCATGCGCATTCTTGCACGCGCTGGAAATTCTGGGTTCTCGCCGTTGTGCCGATTGCTCAGCGCAATGCTGTACACCGCCCCAAGCGCCACCATGCCATGATTGCCGATGGTAGACGCGCTCCCCCGATACAGCAAGTGCAGGGCGTTCATGCGCGGCGCTGCCTTAAGTATATTGATAGACAGGAGCTATGGGGATGCCATGGGCAAAGAAGTGCGAGGGTAGCAGGCCCATACCAATTGCAGCAAAGGCATCGGGCCAAAACAACGAACAGCAGCCGACCACATTGCGAGGCGATTTGCGTGACCATTTCACATTGGTCACCCTCTCTTCCAACCACTCCTGAAAGCAAAATGCAGCACGAGGCGGAATGATCTGCCCCAGGGCCAAGTTGTGGTTTTCCAGCACGGCATGGTTCTGCCAAACAGAATTAAGGTAGACCGCGAACATGGGCGCTATGATAGCTTATACCGCTGTCCTGCAAAGTTCTTTCAACTCATCCACGTCCAAACCTTCCAACTGGGTCAGCAGCTCCTATATTCATAGCGCGCTACAACACCCTCGCGAGGAAACGAGGCCATGTCAACGACTTGGGCTGCGCCGCAGAGTAATTAGGGTTCTACAACTCCAGGCCCTACATCATATCCAGCTTTTTGTTCACCAACAGAAGCTGGAAACGGCCACAGAGGCCATCGCTGATGCTTCAATACCATCAGAGACGACGCCGCGCAGGGTCGAGCAGACTCCAGTGTGCAACAAAATCACAATAAAATTCATTGAGCTATTTCACCAGCGATAATGCCAGCTTCAGGCCTACTAAACGCTCGGCCAATGGTCACCACCACCAACGATGAGATGCAAATTGGGGTGAGCCGATCAACGAACGCGCCCGCAATTTTTTCAAGGACGAATTTACACATTTTCCTGTCACATGTTCAGAAAAAACCAGGAAATGGGAAAAGTGCGGGATACGGAAAAGTAACATGAATACATGGGATACACACATCAAATTTCTCACACCACCTCCGGGAATTCTCGCGATTTCTCCGCTTTTTCTCGCGCTTTCTCCGGTACGGATTTTCTCCGGTACACTTTTCGAATTTCTCCGGTACATTCTTGAATTTCTCCGGCGGGATACGTGGCAAAAGTTATTTTCTCCGGTTCTGTCCGGTTTTGTGCGGTTCCTGTTCTGTTTTTTCTTCTGACTGGAGCTTGCGGACCATTTTGGCCAAGTTTGGTGTTTTTTTCCTCCAACGTCTGTTTCTATCGAGAATTGGCTGCCAAGAATTGGCTGCGGAGGGTTATTTGGGGAGAAATGGCTGCAGAGACATGGCTGGGATAAATGGCCGCAGAAACACGGCGGCAAAGAAATGGCTGCGGAAGCATGGCTGGGGAGAATGGCTTCGGAAGAATGCTTGGAAAGAATTGCGCGTAAGAAAAAATAAGCTGCAGATAAAGCGGCTGCAGAAAACACAGCCATGGAAACAAGTGGCAGCGCGGTCCCGATACCAATGCCCCCCTGCGTCCTTCGAAGTTGACTTCCACGTGGCCACGTCGATCAAGGTCCACGCCCCAAATTGTCAACGCCGCGTGGACGACAAAGCCTTCAAGACCCCAGCCAAAAAAATTGTCACAAAATCAATCAGTGGGATGCTTGAAGTTTTTGGCCCCAATGTGAACCCAACGGCTGGAGGCGGCTTGGCCAGTGTACTCGTCTCTCCACGCACCGTTCCGCAGCACACCATGGGGATGCTTGCAGGTGATAAAATTGCTCAATCTCATCCACCAACGCGTCGATGCAAGGCACTCTGTCATTTTGCCAAGGCTCGAGCGCGGCCTGGTTGAACTTCACGTTGCTGCCTTCTGGCGCAGGAGTGGCACTTTTGGGCGGCCCCTCCTGGATGCACAAACCGCTGAAGTCCCCCACACGCTGGCGCAGCTGGGCGTTGTCCTCCAACTTCTGGCGGAGGCCCTTGCAGCCGTTGAAAGTGGACGGTTTGGCGCTGCCACTTGGCGACGTCATGCCCGTTACCTCTACCAGCTAGCAACCGATTTCGAGCAAGGTTGAGGCCCGTTTCGCTGGCAAGCTGCCACGTTCACAATCGACAGCACGACCATCAGAGCAATTGTCTGGGCTGTCCTCCGCAGTCCAAGCCCCAAACCCCCAAACAAGCAAAGTGGATCCTTCAACCCAGAACTGAGTTGGAAATGGCTGCGGCCATCCAAGTCAACATGAGAGAAAAAGAAAGGATTGGGATACATGGACTGGATGCGGGATACATAGACGGGATGCGGAATACTTACACCAAGAGCGGAATACATCCACCAAGTCCGAAATCGGAAGATTTTTCTGAAAACGTCAGAATCCTTTGGAATACGGTTTGGCTGGAAGGTTTCGTGGTGGGGACTTGCTGGCTATTCAACACATCGCTATTCATTATAAACCATTGTTGCCCAACCATTTTGTTGAATAGTGTTGATTTCATTGCCCTTCAACCAGTATGAACGGTCATATAGCTAGTTATAATCAGACGATCTCTAGTGATTCGCTGATTGACTCGACGTTTGCCATCAGGAACGCAGGAGTCCACCCGGTTTGGGTATTCCATGAATGGGAGATCCATTTCTTGGAAGGCCCGGCAGGAAATATTAATTAATTAACCAACACTTCAACACTGAAATCAGCTTGTGATCCACCTTCACATGGATGTGGTTTATCAATATGGATTTGTTATGAACCATTATGAATAAACCGCTGGGATGTGCATGCAGCGTGCCTAGAGATGCAGCTGTTGATAAAGCATTTGAAGGTGAATTTCCAGCCATTGCAAGATTGCTGGTGCTTCATTTCTTAGAGCTGGTTAGGGGGAGCTTACAGGAGTTATATATTCCTGTCGAAATCAAGAATCACACCAGCAAAACAACTTTTTTGGGGAGCGTTGTGCGGGTTATGCAACAGAAGCGCGAGGCATCACAGCCCGCCGTACGGGTGCTGCAAGTGGAGCGGTAGTGATTCCCGGTCCTTGCCCATGCATCGGAAAAGGATTTCCACCAGAACACACATCATCAGTTATGAACATCAACCATCATCAACCATCGGAATGCTGAGCCGCCATCATCATCATCATCACCACCATCACCACCATCATCACCATCATCACCAATGATAGCAACCGTTGGTCATTCGTATCCATTACACTCACCATTCCAAGCCACGTAAGTATGCCAAAACAATATTCCGCTCAGCGATCGCGATGAACAATGCTAGTTTATCAGACAGATGACATAACATCCCAAATTGTTTCATGACCAACAACCTTATATATATATATATATATATTTATTTATTTATTTATTTATTTATTTATTTTTATTTGTATATTTATTCTTTCATTTTTTCTATATATTTATATATATAAAAATAAATATATACACAACTACCCCTAGCTTGCCAGGCTTGACTACCGCTGGCTTACCAGGGTCCCACAGGGCCCAGCAGCGGTGTCACAGGGACTTTTGCCTTGGCTCCAGGACCGATGCAGTGCCGATGATCAATGTGCGGGCAGCCAGGCTGCCTGAGGCTTCACGTGGTTGGTAGGTTTGACTGGTCCCAAAATGGTTAGGAATGGTTAATAACGGTTCAAGATAGAGGCAACAGTAGTGTTTGATAATGGTTGATAATTGTTGATAATGGCCTATTTATGGCTAATAATTGCTCCCATAATGGTCAAGAACAGTAGTGGTTGATATTGGTTGCTGGTTGACAATAATGGTTGATAATGGTTAATGATGGTTCAAGAAGAGGGAATAATCACCAACAACCATAGTTCAGCAACTACTATGATCCGAGTTGAATCGGGAAACGATGACTGGTTGGTGGATTGACTCACACTTAGCTCTTTTCCCAATTGTATTTACCACCAACCATATGATGTTTGATGTGATTATAGTGATTTTTGCATGATAATGCAACTGGTTCCTGTTTTCTTTGAGCTTTGCGTTTGATTCCACTAGTTCAGCGCCATGGCTAGGTGCCATCAGACACCTCATTTTTCGTAGTTCTCAACCATCCTCAATTGACCATCACCACCCATCACTTCCTATGGCTATTACTAACCTGTTCACCATCCTTGACCATTATTTACCATCCTTTTATCATGATTTACCATCCTTGACCATCATTAATCAATTCAACCACGTGAATTGACCATCCTTAATCAACTTTAATATTGACCACTAATCACGATTTCGCCACTTGAATTAATCATGCTTCAACCACCACTACCGCCATCCTTTGTTGGTTCAACTTTCCGGTGGCTTCGCCGGTGCTGAGTCCTTGATGCTCTTCGTTAGCAACGTGAACTTCCACGGTGGTCTTCGTTGTGGCACCTAGGGGGGGCCAGGGACAGATCTGGCGGTGGTTGCGTCGTCAAGATCAGCAATGAGAGTCCCATAAAGCAGTTGACAACAAAATGTGGTACCCTCGAACCATCCCCAGATCATCATCAATCGACATATGGGCAAAGCATGGCAAAGCCATGTCAGCCGCTGATGGAATGGTGGCCATATTCTTTTACTTATCATCAACTTGACATCAATTTTTGTTGATATGACATGAGCCCTTTGGTCGATGTCGACGTGGCCAAGATTCCAAAGGAAGAACCCTTAAGGGGCACTTGACACCAACAACGACCCTCCCAACAAAGGGACATGTTATTTTTCATGCTTGTTCATCGTGTTCCAACCCTCAAGCGTCATGATCTTTGTTGTTTTTCATTGTTGCAGTGTTTAGCTGGCGTGTTGGGAAACATGCCGCATTGGATGGGACCATGATTGAAGCACTACTAATCATAATGCTTATCGTAGTGCTAAGCGTCAGTATCAGGATCATTTTCATGTGTTGTGTGATCAGCTGTTCTCCGCTCCTAGAGCCTGTTTCATTTTATCCGGATGTGGAGAAGAATTTGCCTTCAGTGAGTCGAAAGTTGGGATGTTGTGATGTCGTTGCAAGGTTGTGAATGGATTGGTGGACATTGATGGTGACTGTTGTTGATGGTGGATTTCATTTCATCAACCACCGGCAGCTTGTTCTCCAATAGCAGCTGTTAACAATTATTTCCCATTACAGTCTTCATTATTCATTCGGTTGCTGCTCCAAGTGACATTGTTGGCATGCTGTGAGACCTGTAATTAATGATAATGAAAGTTGTACGGACGGCGTTTCATGGCTAACAAGCAAGGTTGATGATTTTCAACGATGATGAAAGCTAACAATATTGCTGCCTCAGAGTGATTGCGACGTATAGATAATATGACATTGTTTTATTGGATAGACCTATTCAATCTCCATTAAACATCCATTCTTACATGGGCCCCGAAATGCCTAATGGTCGGTGTTTACTCTCCAAAAAATGGGCTATAACCTACAAACATGATGGTTTTGGGGGCAAGGGTATTTACAGTAATTACTATCCATGAATATCCATTGAACATACAGTATCGCCCCATTAAATACCATGCATACCCATTTATATCAACTATATATAATACATATATATATATATATATACATATCATTGTTATTTAGCACCTAATTTTCCATGAATTTCCATGAATATCCCTATCCATTCCCATCAAAGATCCCGCCGGTGATACCACGCCTTTGCTGCCTGGCTCCAGCACGGTTTTTTTCCGGGCGCCTAGCTCTGCTTGCTGATGGCAGAGCTGCGGCGGATCCTGAGAGCCTCGGCGGTGGGTGATGGTTGGGTGATGGTTAATAGCTATGGTTGAAAGTCATGGCTAATAGATGTTAATTACTGTAATAGTTGGTTAATAGTTATCTTGTTGTTACTTGTTGAAGAATAAGGTGTTGATTTTTAGGGGTTACAGCCATTAATAATGGTTAATAGGGAATAATACTCAACAACAATGGTTAAACGGATATGGTTGATGGTTAATAGCTATGGTTACAAGTCATGGCTAATAGATGCTCGTAGTTACCGTCAATAAGTCAACAATCGTTGAGAACAATGGTTGATAAGATAGCTGAAGATGGTTGGTTTTAACATGATGAGTTGATGGTCAATAATGGTTCAGACATTTTGCATTGTGGTTCATGCAGATGCTGTATCATGATGGTGTACAGTAATAGTTGGTTAGTTGTCGATTCATGGCCAGGTGATGGTTGATAATCGTGGTTGGCAGCTTAGTGATAGCTAACTCATGCTTAGTTGTTAATGATGACAAACCAGGGCTGAGTGTGGATATAACAAGAGCTCTTAGCAATCCTGAATGACAATGGCATATCAATTATGGTTGTTATTTCTCGTTACCAATTGTTATTTCATGCTCAATGCTCATGATAGTTTGATCAATGATAATTGATGAATTCTGGGGAGTCAATGGCTGAATAATGGCTAGCAGTAGCTGATTTTTAGACGCTTAATAGCCACATTAATATAGTACGATGTAATAGGCATGTAATTGGCTGATGGCTCCTGAATTTCGATCGGTTCCGGGGTTTTTTAGACACTGATCACCAACGATGTATTGTGAATGATGATAAATAGTTCATGCTTTCATCACCTATAGGAAACTAGCGGTAAGTGGTTGAAAACGAATGGTTCATGGCTGAATGACATGGTTAATGGCCAGTGGCTAACCACTAATTCATAGTTCAACATGCTTCATGATTGCAAATGACGGAAATTTGTTGCGGAATTCATCATAGGACTCAATCATCAGTACTATAGTGATGGTCGACAACACTGATTACTAATGATCAATGGTTATTTGCCATCACTATGCGGCATCATTAGCTGTTGATTAACCATGGTTAATTACTCATGAAGGTAGTGATGGTTGCCAGCCATGCTTAGTGAGAGTAATCATGATTATTTTCAATCACTAGCCTTGGACGACCCAGCAATGTAATGCTACTCATTACGAATTCTTACTATGATTCATAATATGAATCATTAGCATCACTAATAACCATGATTATTGTTGTTTTCCAGCATTAGGGCAGACCCTTGGACGCCCCAAAAGGCGCAATAGCCATGATTGGTGGTTTCTGAAAATGGGGGTACCCCTAAATCATCCAATGTTAGTCATTCATGGTAATAAAACCAGCCATTTGTGGGGTCCCCTATTTTGAGAAACAGCCGGTTTTATAATGAAAAATGATGAACAACCATAGTGATGCCCCAGCAACAAAAATGATGAACAACGATGCTTCATCTCATGGTTAACTCCCCTCCAAGTTCCACGTCGCCACCTCGCACGGCCGGTCCTTCGCCACCGCGCACTGAGGCGAACTGTCAGCCAGGCGTTGGGCAGTTCCTGTGACTTGGCGGTGGGTCGTGGTGGCACCGCGGCTTGGTGGTCGTATGGTGCCTATTTGTATGGCTAGTGGCATGGTTAGCATGGTCAGTGGCATGGTCAAACTGGTTCGTGGCATGATTAGCATGGTTCATGGATGTGAATGGCATGCTTAATGGATGTGAATGGCATGGGTAATGGCATGGTAGATGGTAAAAAAAGTCGTGATGCAAATCATGATGGTCAATACCCGCGCCACAATTTCGGAGAAGCGGGAATGGCAATGTTCATTAAGAACAGCCACCAGTAGGGAATTCAAAACAATAATAGAGAACCAATGCCTTTTTAAGCCTGGTGCTAATTATCATAGAGAGAGCAATTCCATTTTTTAGATACCGTGAACCTGTCAGGATTTTTATACGTTGGTGGCGTGGTGAATCGCAAGGGTGCCAACCAAAATTTCAAATCCACTAGCCTGGAAGGTTGGATGATCAGTGGTGCCAAAGGCACTGCCCTTTCCCCAGCTTGGCGTCGCTGCCATTGCTTGGGACTTCGTGGGGAGATGGGACTAGGTTGTTCCCATGGCGACGGCTTCCTGGGCACATATGATTTTGCACGTGTCGTTTCTAAAAAACCAGGTGGGCAAAATTCAGCAGCTTGGGTACCATTTTTGTTGGCACGACTTCCATACCTGATGTCCCTCCACATACCTAGATTCGAACATCATTTTTCTGTAGCTGGGAATTCCCATTATGAACAAGCAAGTCTTTTTTTATCACCCGAGATTCAGGAGCGACTGGGTGAGGACGCAGATGCAGGCTGGGTGGCAGGTGTAGGCTGGGAAAGGCATGGTGCGGCATGGAGTGCTGGAGGTACGAGGCCCCCAGGACCGAATACAACCTCGGTTGCTACCTTTTTGTACCTCTAGGTGAGCTGCAACCGCGAGTCAGTACAGGGCCAGGGTTTGAGAGTTCTGCCCACCGATGGGGGAGGGATGCACTCCCTGGTCTAAAGGTGGCCATACCTTGGGATCGTTTTTTTCTTGGAAATCCATCATGTTCAAATGTAGCTCAGCAGCCACTATGAACCACAAATTGCGAATCCGCACACCGGATTTTAGCTATCATTGGCAACCATCAGCCCTTGTTAGTGGTATGATTTTAAAAACCTGCTCAATCACTCATCATTATGAGTCATGATGAGCCCTTTCAAACCATCATGAATCATAGAGAGCCAGAGAGAAGGGTTCGCGAGCATATTTAAGAAAGCAGTCACGGTCATGAACCATCATGTACAACTATTCATATGGCGATGGAAGAAACTATTCATACCCGTGTGTCATCACCAAGATTCATTTGGCAGTATTATATATATATACCCACAGCCAACCATCATTTGGCATGTATCGTTGGTGAACATGAGCCCTGACCATCATCAAACTTCATCACTCGAATTAACCTTCATTTAATCTTAATCTTAATCCATCATTTCACCCATCATTCACCATCCTCGCCTGGTCATCCTCAACCATAACCATCCTTCAGCACCATTCACGAACATCAAGTGCTACAAATTTTACCACTTGACTTCACCATCCTCAACCCCAACCATCCTTAACCATCATCCCCAACCATCCCCAACCATCCCCAGCCACCCCATCCCTAGCCACCCATCCCTAGCCACCCCCCCAGCCACCCCCCAGCCATCCCTAGCCACGTGCCCTTCCCACCGTCCGCCTCACACAGGCGCCATGACCTCCGAGACTCTGAAGCTCTGCGATTCCTTGGCCGCAAAGCTGCGCCGCTGCCAAACCGCGGAGGAGGCGCCGATGCACCAGAAATATGGGGGACCCAATGGGGGACGGGCCATGCGCCACGTGGTTCCCGTGGTTAAGAATGGTTAGATTGACTGCAGTTAATAATTAATGGTAATCTGGCTGGTTTGATTGACATTTTTTATTTTCCCGAGTAATGATTAACAAATGGTTGGTTGACTAATATTTTTTTCATAGGGGTTGAAACCACCGACAATGGTTAGATATAGGGGGGTTGATGGGCGAACAATGGCTGACAGTAGTTAGATTGACTGGTGGGTGGTTTCATTGACATTTTTGTCATTGTCCCACTTGTAATTATCAACAAATGGTTGATTGACAAGCATATTTTTTCATAGGGGTGGTTCAACCACCGACCAGTAGTTAGATTTATGATGGCGAGTGGTGGTAATGATTGGTGCAATGGCTAATAAGGCTAATAAGAGTTAAAATGGTTGTTGATAGTTGGGGGGAGAACTGTTCCGCGGGGAGAGCAGCATGCCCCACGGCACAAGGATGAAGCACAAGTCATCATGGGTATCCAGCGATTTTTTTCTTAACTCATCATGGACCATTTGCTACAGTACCTACACCGCCTTATTGCTTGGAATCACCCTGGAAGACACCTTAGCAGCCCTAGCAGTTTTGCAAAGAAACCGCCGCTGGATCGCGCAGAAAACATTGCCAGGAACCTTGAAGCCATTTGCGTATGTTTTTGGCTCTGTGGGATTGAGCTTTTTGGAAATTTGGAAAAGGGAGATTGGCATTCAAGCCGCCAACTCGGAACACCCAGCTGCCCTGATGAGCAACAGTGAGACAAGACCTACAGATTGCAGGCATCACCAACAGAAGTAGAATGAGAACCCAGCACGAACAATGGTGAACAAAGACCCGCAATCTACACGACCAATATCCCAACAACCACGGATTGAATCCGCCGCCACGGACCACCAACACACTGGGCCTGCGCCCAGCATGCAGCCCTCCATGGGGACTCTTGGCGTAGCATCGGTGATCCTGGAGATCCCTTGTTGGTTGATCCAACACCGGCGTCACCAACATCCACTAAGGGGATCAACCCAGCGGTGCCTCCGACCAAGGGGAACCACCAACCAAGGGGTAAACCTGCTTGGTGACAGGCCTCGTTGGGTATACATACTATCTCCAAGAGTCCAAGTTGCAGTGTTGTAGAGCGATGAGGTCTTAGAAATACAGTGTTTTGCAGTGCAGGCTTCTATTATTGTGGCCATGTTGCACAGAAGTTGTCATCGTATCGCAAGGCCCCCTAATTACCTTCGCGTTGAACTAACTATTAATTGTCAGGACCCGAACGACATACATATCATATATACTTCTTCGAATGCATGTGCATGTTGTGTTTTTTAGTTGGGATCATCCATTTGGCTCGGTCCTTCGTAACCAAATCATGAACAATTGATTTGCAACTTGATTGTTGGCAGAACTTGTTCAGACCGCCAGCGGATGCCAGCTGCATTGGAACTAATTGGGGGCAACAATGAGTCAACGTTTTGACTCGACCTATCTATGTTGCAAATGGATTTCGGAATGCATTGATTGCTTCATGGATTCATGATCGATCCATGAACAATCATCCAACGATTAGTTCTGTTCATTGATTTATTGGTCCTTAGCTAATGTTGATCCTTGCTTCTATGGCTTTGGAGCCGCAGCTCATTGTAGCCATGGATACAAAGGTCATTGGTCATTGCCAGTGCTTCTTCAATTGGAACTGGGTCAATCTGGGCCTTGGTTGTTGCAGCTGTTTGGAGTGATCAATGGTAGCAACATGTGTTGTAACACTAGGAGCTCTTAACAAGATCTCTAGGGTGAACGGCATTGCTATGCTGACCCCTGTTGCTATGGATGAACACCCTTCGCTTGGTCCAACGAACTGGGTCACCAACTAGTTGAGATGCTGTGAACCTGTCATTGAGCAGCGGCAACAAGTCAGCTGCCGCTGATCCAAGCTGTCAGGGTACCCCTGCACCGCATGAGTCGTAGCCCAGCCATCCGCACCGGTCCAAGCTATAGATCTCCAGGGCGGCAGGGGCAGGGAGCCGCCCCTGCCGGGCGCCCCAAGGCACATCTCGGAGGCCTCGGAGATCCCCTCGGAGGTTCCCTCGGAGCTGCGCATCTCTACGGATGGCCTGGCAAGCGCGTCCAAGCGCACACGCAAATCGACCAAGGTGGAAGTGAGCCTTGGTGCCACGTTGGTGCCACGAAATTTGGACCTGTCTCAAGGGACACCATGGGACACCGTGGGACACCCAGTTATCATGGTGATTACAAGGGCCACCAAAACAGCCAAGACTGAGGTAATTTATCATTTGGGCCGCTACTTTGGGCCACATGAGATGAAACCTGGTGAGTGCCCAGGTTTCATCTGGATTCGCTAACACGGACACTGACATACACCGACCCGCCAGCTTATATAGACTTGTCAGTGGCGTACCAACTGTGAGAAATCACAAAGAACCAAGGCTCAAATGTGACTTGGGATGGACTCATGAGAATGGATGCACCTTTCTTGACCCTGCAGATGTTGTATCATGCGGTATCCATCTATGTCCACCCACGCCCTAATTATTGTCATTCATTGCCCAGCTTCATTGACCACAAGTCAACAATTATCAATGAAAATGTATAAGTATCTAGCATGAAGTACAGTAACCAGCATTATTTTTTCTGAGCTATGGCAATATTTGCTATACCGTTTCGCATTCTTTTCCTGGTGATGGATCCCTCCACTTTGTAATCACGCTCGGTGTTCCCATCTCATTGATCTCGCCCCCGTGCCATGCCGTGCCATGCCGTGCCCCCCAGGACTGGCAACTTCATCCGAGCAACGAGCCCAGAACAGGCCGTGCCGGATCCCCGAGCCCCCAAGAGATCCAAGAGCTATCGACTCTTGCAAAAGGCCATGAAGAGTCCCTGGGCGCATGGTAGGGTCCACGTGGCGACAGGGGCGATGCCGCAGGGCGACCTGGTAGACCTTGTAGAGCGGCTTGAGATGGCGAATTTCATGGTTAGTAGTGATGATTGCTGATGGTGCTAGGTGGTGAGTGATCAGTGACCAAGGTACGCATCGAGTTTTATCATGTTTTCGGTTTGCAAATAATGTCGTCATTGCACGAGAATTGTATCTATCCATTGTGCTATCCATCCATCTATCTATCGATCTATGTATGTGCGTATTTTTTGAAACCCGAATAAGGAAAAAGAGGCCAGAACATGTGACTGTTGATTTGGCTATGCGTTAGGTATGGTTTGTAGGTTGGTCCTGGCTGTTCACATCCCACGATCATAGAAAGTTGTAAAGTTTCATTGGGGTCTTCGCAGCCGCATGCCGCAGCTGACTCAATGAATAAAGTACCTTATTGTTGCTGTTTTCTGGTCATTCGTAGCCATCACAAACGTGGCATGAACTAAGGATAACCCCTGTACTGCAACCCTCAGTTGCCAGCCATCACTACCCATGACTGAAATTCAATGATTATAAAATGATATAATGATATATCTACCTTTCAATTGTTACAATTCAATCTAAACATACTTGCTGTGACTCCTCAACATTAACCATCATTAATAATTAATGCAATTGCTTCATAAGTAGTTACATTGAAATAGTTCAACAACAAACAGCAAGGGAGCAGCACCAAACAACAAAAATGAAGCATCACAGAAAATGCTTGCAATCAACAAAAAACATCACGCGCCACAAATCACCGTCAAATGAGGGTATTTCTCATGAACCAGCGGAAAAGATCAATGTATTTGAAAAAGACATTGATTACTTATCGCTGTATTTGGTGCCTATCCAACTTAAATGATTTATTTGCATTGAGAACCAGGTTCAGGCAGACCCGTTTGGGTCTCCCTGGATGTGGGTCTCAGGCTATTACTTGGCGAACTTCATGGCCTTGATCGTGCTGGTGGATGCCTACTGCACGTGTTCCACCATCGATGCCCGTGCCGTCGCCTGGCCCTGAACCATGGTGACCGGTGACCATGCCCTGCAGTTGGTTGAAGCTGAGCACTCGGTTCACATGGCAACTGGCACGGGGGTTCCTTTGAGCCCATATTTTATTTTTCAACAACAAAAACCAGAGGTTTTTGGAAGTAACTCACCAAACAAGTTTTTCATAAAAACAATAATTTTTTTTTCAAGCAACAACCAGCAACAACTTATCAATTAATGCTGGTTTGTTGCTCGTTGTTGCTTATCGATAAATGTTCAACAAAACCAGCATGGCATTTGTCACCGAAACCGATGAAGCGTTGCCACATGGCCTGGCACATTTCAGTGACTCGGAGTCACAGCGACAAGTACGGCAAGAACCACAGCACCTCTACCGTGACTAGCCCCAAAACAGCGATAGCAGCAGTAGGGATACAATCCCAATGGCTGTCGTCCTTTTCCCCACCCACGTCGTGGCCCAAGAAATAGAAGGAAAGTAGCTTTACATTAGGTCTGCTGGAAGTTGTGACGCTTTTCTTTCAGTTCTGATAACTGATGTTGAGAGCGTGTTCGGTAACAAGGGGACACGATGATTTTGTAGACCCACTTCTGCTGTCATTTTGTGCCGCATCACTGGCATCAACAAAAATAGCAGAAATTGAACGGGATCAACAATCAAAGGGAGATGGGTAGCAACATCCATCCAACTGCCCAAAGGTATGTCTCCAACTTCACAAACAATTTCAATCAATGACAAACAACAATCCAAGGTGGTATGTGTTTGTCAAGTTTATCAATCATAGAGTCATTAATTGGTGAACTCAAGGTTTCTGGAAAATGTGACCAAAGTGATTGACAGTCAGTATCTAACTGATTTGCTGCTTGATCTTTCCATTTCCGTTGGACACCCATTTCAAGATATTTCAAGCTAATCTTTCCATGTGCTTGTTCTCTCCATGTTTGTTTACTAATCTTCTCATTTTTGCTTGTTGGAAAGCTAATCTTGAAAAACAATCTTTCCATTTCGAGGTCGATGAGCCGACCCATCCCGCCTTGCGAGTGATCTCGGACATCTGCTTAGTGCTGTATTCCTTGGAGCTGCAACTTGGTCGCAGTGTGGCCAAGGGCTATGGCTATCCCAGCTGGGGAAGGAGCGAGACGGCGAGACCGGCCACGTTAGCTGAATGGAAGCTGCATCCAGTCATCCATTGCTGGTTGGTGGTTTGATTGACTTGGACTTTATTTTCCCTTGTAATTATTAGCAAATGGTTGGTCAACTCATAATTTTTCATTGCGGTGGTTCAACCACCAACCCGATTAGCAGGTTCGTGTTTGGCCCTGCTTCCTTGAAATCACAACTTTTGCTTTGACGTTGGGCACGGCTTCCGGCAACAAACTAGGAGACTGCAACTGACCCAAAGCACGAGCCACGAGCTTGGTGCACGCCGCCACATGCTGGGAATGATAAGTTTTCTGGTGAAGTCGTGTTCGGATAGGCATCCAACGCCCATGGATTCACTCTTGTTGCTAAGCACTGTGGATTTGTCCACAGGCCCTGGCGTGTCAAAGTCTCTTTGTGCAAGGACTTCCTGATCCCCAGAGCAAGTTGCGGTCAGTTGAAGTTCTTGAAAGTCAATGTGCGATCTCAAGTGAGAACAATCGATTATGGATGCTCGTGAACCCTTTTCCCTGAGGAATTTTGCGTTCGTGCAAGCCCATGACTCAAGCAAGAGCGCTAGATCAGCGTGTTGCGTAACCCAAATCATGACACATAAGCAACCATGTGCCGCCAAGCGAAGAGCTTTTCACAATGGGGCATTTGCCAAAATTAGTGGTATCCCGCCCCAAAACCAATGGTCCCCATTCGTAAAAATATAACTTGTTGGTGGGGCCCGTTGGTTACCCGATTTTGGCACATATCAATTGTTGGGAATGGATGGGAAGGGAAACTCGCTGCCGGAACTTGTGAAGCCATGTCCCTCCCAAGCAGGGCATCTATGCCCCAGCAATGTAGGATCATGACCAAGCGGTTGATTTGCTCAAGTTGTGTGCGGTTTTTGTGTGCATTTGTTGTCATTATATGTACGTGCATATGTGCATATCTACATTACTACACTTGTATATTGTAAATGTGAACATTGATGCAAACATGTTCTGAGTGCACTCGTATGTAATGTGAATTCGTCATTGCAATGAGCATTTGTATTTGGGAACTGGGCAAGCACTGTAAAGCCATCTTTCAATTGTGAACTTGTCCTTTCAACGCATTAAACGATCAGTTCAAGAAAGAAACCATTCAAGTCCCAACATGGACCCTAGGCGCCCCATGGATTTCACTGGGCTGGGCGCGGCAACTTCCACCATCTCACACCTCACAAATCCTCACAGTTTCCCATACGAATCCTCACAAACCCACAGAAATCCTCACGTGACACCCCGAGTCCCACGCTGCAACGGGTTTCAGGGTAGCAATTTTCTATCTCTTCGACCGATGGACGCTGATCAAAGTGCCTTGGCGGCGTTGTGAATGTATTGTTTTCAGATGCCTCAAGTTGGTTAATGGGAGATCCCCAAATGGTTTATAGCGACTTCCCATGGTACATAGATGGTTGATGGCCTATATCTCACTGGTGATGATGATAGGCAGCATGCGGATATGCATTCCCATCATTTACGAGGTGCGAATGGAATACGTTGACATGCCCCGGTGCGTTTTGGTGTGGCATCGTAGTCCGGAGTCACCCTCATGTGTGGGAATCCCTGGTTACTCATGATCACTCTTGTTTTGGTTTCCTTTTGTTTGCTTCGCATTCAGAAGTGATCAATAAATTTAAAGTAAGGGAATCATCCTGCTTGACTGGAACAAGTGCGTGGCAATTCCATTCACAGCTGGTCACGAGTCCAATCATACCATGAATCTACCACTTCAAGGTGATGCGGCTAGCTGGCAAATTTATACACCTTCGGGGGTAGGCAAGAGGCTGGCGTACAATTGATTACTTCATATTGATTTCTATTGGTTTGTTTTTCCGTTGATATCTGTTGGTTTGTCTTCTCTTCGCATGGAAAACATCGAGTCTTCAACCATGCGTGATGGTTGCCGTTCACAGTGCAGCCCTGTTTTGCTGCTGAGGACTGGATGATGCTCTTGGACTTGATCATTGCGTCTTGGACGCCCTGCGGGAGGAACCATCACCGTTTGTGATCGATGGATCGCAATGGTATCCTGGACACCTTTCCGCCACTATTTTCGACCATTATTTTCAACCTGGGTGCGCAAAATTTTCCATATCTCTACAAAAATCTGGGGGTGAAGCCAGAACCGCGCAAAGAAGAACATGTTTGGTCGGCAGTTTGCATGGACCCTGAAAAATGTCAGTGTGAGACATGTACCATCGCATCCTGGCACTCAATCAGGGACAGGCGAGGACAGTGCAAGAGTGGGTCCGAATCTTCAAAAGTTGTTGATTTCCGGTAGTGTCAAGGTTGCGTGCCATTTGTCCTGCATTTTGTGTATGTATACATACATTATGTTGTGTTATTGTGCACGGGCATGCTAGTACATTGACATGTGCATGCATAGACATATGTGAGAACGTGCATGTATAATGATATGATTTTATATGTGCATGTGTATGTTTTCTTTTCATAAAACCTTTGTGTATTTGGATCATGGGAGGTTGCCATGATGTTCTGCGATCATCATCCGATCATATATAAAGTTCCACGCATGATGGGTTTCAACTTGCGCAATGCTGGGCTGGTCATGTTGGTATGCATTAACGTCCATAAATCATCAAAACATATCAAACATGCGATTCATGTTCCATACCTAGACAGCCAAGAACCCTTGAAAACGTAGTATCTTGAGAAAACACGGTGTTTTCAGCAAAAACACCATGTTTTGTTCAAGCCTAAAATGCCTACGGGTTTCTACGGGTTTCTACGGGTTTTCTACGGGTTTTCCACGGCTTTTCTACGGGTTCAATTTCTCAAAATACGGTGTTTTCCTTAAGACACCATGTATTTGGTCAAGTGGAGCAAAAACATGATGTTTTCCAGCAGGCACGACAAATTCATAGGTTCTTGGCTGTCTAGGTAGTTGATCATCTCGAAACCTTTTCTTTACATAGTTGTATGCTGATAACATCATGCAACGGTACTAAGCTTCGCTTCTAGATACCGTTGAATTTTCAACAAATGGTGGTACTGTTCGAAGCAGCACTACTAAAATTGATTTTTTATATTGCAGCTATAGTTGAAAACGTGTCAGACCTCCAATTCAACTCCAAACAAATGATCAAAGTGTCAATTATTGAGTTATTTGTCGTAGTTTGCCCCAGCAGTATTTTTTAAGGTTTGAGACATTAATTCACAAATACCTTCCCTGTAAATCAACTACAGTATAAAGTCTTGATTCAAGGTGTAAATGATCATGTATGGTCACAGTTTCTAGTTGATAGGCAATATTTACATACATGTACAGTTAAGCTTGTCATACTTGGTAGTCCAGCAACCGTTATACATCAAACCTTTTCCTTACCTTGTTAACCTTACAATCCTTACAGGAAGGTCTCGATCTATGCCCAGCCGCTCAGCTGCTGAGGTCACCTGCGGTTGGACGGAGATCGTTCTGAACGCTGCGAACGTCACCGACTTCGGTGGTCGAATGCAGGTGCTGCAGGGGTTGGGGACCTGATTAGTGATGACCCGTTTCTGTTTGAAGCGCCAGGATTTAGTAGTACCATCTGCAAACTAAGCGGAAAGCTGAAAATCGCCATTGTTTAGTAAATAGTTCACCCTGTTGAGCAGCTTCACCCTGTGGGCGGTAACCCCAGTAGAGATAGTTGCTAGTTGCCAGGGTCAGCTTGGCCGTAAGTAGGGTTGGTGTGAAAGAAAGTTACCTTTGACTGACCTTAAAACTTGTCGGCCGCTGATTTGTGCAGACGGTAGGCATTATTTTGACCATGAGTGTATCATATCATGGTGTTGAGTTGATGGTGTTATTTGCCTGCGAAGGTGCTTCGAGTATTGCGTTTGGTCCGCATTTTTCGCCTAATACGATTGTTTCTGGGCGGCGGATGGCGGCTGGTGACCTGCTTGGATCGTTTTCTGGGGCATTGGAAATTGTGAGGCTGAATGGTTGGTGAGTGAGCAAGTGAGGGATTGGTTGGTGGCCTGACATTCTGTGGCCATACTGCATTTTGCTCATGACCCTGACATGGGTCAATTGATTGGGTTGACTGCTTGGGAAATAGCATCCTAGCTGGAGCTGTTTCAATTCTTTGTGTGAACGTGGCATTTCAACCTGGCTGCGTCCTCAAGTTATCTTGTACTTGAAAAGTTACCAAAAGCCACAAAGAAAATATTGGATGGAGTTGTTTCCGACAAAATCATTGCTCCCCTCTTGAATTTGAGATGATGACTGTTTGCCAGATGACCTGTCAAGCAGTCGTTCTGGATGTTGGTCGAGATTGTTCTTCTGCGGGTTAAATGTTGGTTCGTTGAGCAACTACGTGGTGTTTTGTACTGTAATATAAACCATGCACCGTGTAGACATAGACGAGACTTACTATATTTGGCTCAAGTGAAAAGGTGCTACCGCAGCTACTGTGTTGTAGGCTTGTTGTGGCTGTGGTGCCTGTAAATACACGTGGGAGTCGACTGTTTTTGAAGCGATTTGCATTGGCAACATGCCGCAACGATTTTCATCCTTACTCTAGTGGTTTCATTGTTGCGGGTGGTCTCGGCAGCTATGGCTTGAAACCACAGGAACCCAAAAAACACACACACACACAATGATTGACCACTTCTGAGCATGAGTCAACCGTTATTGTCAATTGATTTCTATTGGCCCTTCTCATGTGATTATCAATTGACCGATTCACCCTCAAACTGAAACATTGAATGCTATATACATATAGTTCGGCTGCCAGAAAAAAGTATCAACATGGGTAACAAAGCCAAGGAGGGAAGCAACCATTTACCATCAACCATCAACCAACTACTAAAGATTATTAATACCTTTTCATATTTGAACCAACCTTTGCAGCTCCGTGAATCACAAACTATGGAGGGCAAGCCGTTCGACCCCCCTACAAAAAAAAAGCTTTTCGACCCCCCTGGTGAATGGTTCATGGGATTCTCTCCCTTGAAGCTACCATTGACCATTCACCAACTCCCCTGGCTAAAACTTCAACAAGTGGCTCCCCCCCCGGGACCTGGCCCAGGCTCCGCAGAGCCACTCGGTGAATGAACCCTGGGTGGTGGGTGAGGTGACTGAAGCCTCAATGGAGGAACCTTTAACCATAGGGGAATTGTTTAGCCATAAGAAGCTCTCAATGGTTCAGAAGCGTTTGGCTGTTGGATTTGCGATGGTTAAACAGCGAAACCCAATGGTCGATGAACAGATGACAATGGATGGCTGGCCACGATGCTTCGTCCCAGATCCAACTTGTGCCTAGCAGTTTTTTTGGGCACCCGGCATGTCATTCCATGGGGGCCATATTTGAGCCTATTGATGCTGCATGTTTGTGTGACCAGTACCCAGCGTGACCTGCCCATCATGCTTGACTACAACCTATTGATGCCGTTGTTGTTGTTGTTGTTGTTGTTGTTGTTGTTGTTGTTGTTGTTGTTGTTGTTGTTGTTGTTGTTGTTGTTGTTGTTGTTGTTGTTGTTGT
>VSDK01022499.1:233471-261842 GCA_009767595.1 Symbiodinium kawagutii
TGTTGTTGCTGTTGTTGTTGTTGTTGCTGTTGTTGTTGTTGTTGTTGTTGTTGTTGTTGTTGTTGTCGTTGTGTTGTTGTTGTTGGTGGTGGTGGTGATGGTGGTGCTGGGGCTGCTGCTGCTGCTGCTGATGTTGGTATCAGAGTAGATGTAGTCTTTTTTGGTTGCTGCTGACGCCATGGCTTTTGCTGCTGTTTCTTCTTGGCATGAGCCCTTGTCAATCGTCGTTTATCATGATGAATCATCAGTGGTCACTGTCAACCATGACTGGTTTTCCACCAGAAACCTCCCGATCCCCATCATTCCTCCCCAGCAGGACCCTACTTGGTGTCAACCACCACTATTATTATTATTACTATTATTATTATTATTGTTGCTGGGTGTCAATGATCATTACTCAAGTTCAGTGACCATATTTCATGTTGTTGCTGCTCAACATCAGGAAGCACTCACAAAGTTTAACCAATTGTCGTCAGTGTCAGTATTCACCTGATTGGCTGGTGGTTTCAACATGTTTTTTAATTTCAGCCATATATTTTGGGGATGATGGTCGTTGACAAACACATTCGTGGGATGTGATCTATGCCTATGAGCCAGCAACCACCACTGACCATCCCTGGCCACCATCCTTCACCATCCTTCACCGTTTGGCCCAGTACTTCGCCAGCACCGGGGTCAGGTGCGAACCTTGAAGGAGCTGCACAAGTTAGCAACGATGATGGCTACCTGCTTCCGCATCTCGGATGGCGAGAAAGCTCAGGATGGCCATATATATATATATATATATCTGTGACGTTTATGGGTCGAATGGTGGGCCTGGTGGGCCCTTGAAGGTGGTTGAGACTTGCCAGATTGATGGGTATTTCGTGGTTGGGACTTGTGATGATCAATGGTTGGAAGTTGTTAATGGGTGGTGAGATGTGGTGAGTAATTTGTAATCGTCAGTCGTTGTTGCTGATACAGAGGTGGGGTCATTTACCATGCTGAGCCAGCATGAGCAACCTCTATCTTCACACGCACACATCAAAAGCAATTTCTTGATCGCCCCTGGTTGAAGTGCTTTATCCCCACGATTATTGTCCACCTTTTGTCAAGATGATAAACCTACAAAAAACCTGTAACTTTCACCTTCCCAGCCTGTGCCTCAGCAGTTTGCGAGGGCGTCACTATGCCGGTGTTACTGCATGGACAGGCAATGACCGTTGCCAATCATTACTTCTCAGGATCCAATATTTGTCCCATGTCCAATGATTCCGAACCATCACTAACCAGTTCCGTGGTGGTTGGTAAAGATGACCACATCATCGGTGAGGATTTAATGACCATCACTATTCGTGGTGAGTACCACCATGGTCACCACCAGCCAGCAAATTTCATGCCGCCTTCCAGCATGGTCCGAGGTACGTTGATTTGGTGTTTCCTCCTTTGCTTCGTGGCCCCTTGCTTAGATCAGATCTGCGGGTGATCACGTAAGGCGCAGTTGACCAATCATTTTTTCCCTTGGTTGCTGTTCCTGTTTGTTCTTGTTTGTTTCCTGTCAAACTATTGAACTGTACAACGGCTGAACTTTTGAACCTCTTTGCGAGATCCTTTGGCTGTTGCCTCTATGTTTGGAAAACTCCATTTCAGTGTACTGCCAAGTTGTGGATGGTTTTCCTGCCAAAATTGCTTTTCGGACAGTTCCCGACACAGGCTGGCTTGATGTCCACGCTGGCGGTCATAGCATGTCGAGCATGTGTACCAATAACGACCCTCCTTAGCCTGCAATGCATCTCAGCATCGTTGTCAGTGAGGGTCGATGCCAACAGGCTTCCCTCAGGCCTCCCTTGAGAGCGTTGGTTTCGGCTCGCTGTATTGCGAGCGTTGGACCTCGCAGATGTGCGGGAGAGAATGCCAGATGTGTCAGAGAAAATGGTGTGGCTGAGCAAATTTCAAGATCCTGAGCCCTGAGCCAGAGAAAGCTCGTAAGTTGCTAGTGATAAACAACGTCGCAGGGCGGGTTGGAGAAAATGTCAGGTTTGTGCGAGAGAAAATGCAAATGGCTGCAGCTTTGGCTACCAGACTGTATTGAGCCAACTCTTGTACAGTTGCACGGTGTGCCCAATTCATTCCCGGGTTCCCTCATGTACCGGCCAGCATTGAGACGGATGACATCATGTTTAGGATTTGCAGGAGGCAAGCCAAGAAGAAGAAGGAGAAGAAAAAAAGGAGAAGAAGATGATGATGATGATGATGATGATGATGATGATGATGATGATGATGATGATGATGATGATGATGCTGATGAGAGCGACAGCTTTAGCCGCCATTATAGACGTTGGAACTCAGAAGGAGGCGAGGTACAAGTTTCCATGGGCCTGTTGACATCGCGCCGACGAAACACTGCATATTGTTTGAATCTCCGATTGGAGGGAACTCACCGCTCACACTGCATGACTTGTCCTAAGTGGATTGCCTAGAAAGAATTGTCCGGGGGAGAAACCTAAAAAATCCAAATCGGTGTGAAATTCATTGACTGACAAAAAGGTGAAACACTAATTACTCAACCAAAATGACATGAAGACTTGGCTAAAGAAACCATGATTTGCTGAGGGATTTGTTGTCATTCAAAGCAGGTTTCCTTCACACCGTCGCTGCAAAGGTCATGACCGGATGGGCTATGTCAATGGTTGAGGTGTCAGCAGGGGACCTGTGGCCGGCATCGTAATAACCTGGAAACTCGTCAACTCGTTGCCGTTGTTGGTCGCTTAGTAATACCTTCTATAGGATTTAGGTAGGTTATATGGGTTTGCCATGGCTTGCCCATGAGGTCTAGTAACCACAATGGCCAGCACTAACCACTAATAGCTGGGTTTATGAACCATTCATTTCACGGGGAATGGCCTTTGGGGCGCATCACATACCATCCCGTTAATAATGAGAGTTGGAAGCTAATGGTTGCGGGACTAGTTCATCAGTCCAAAATTTAGAAATTGGTTTTGCAAACCAAGAAGTGCTGACAACGGTTGTGATGAACGGAAAGTGTGTCCAAGGGTGTGTGATTCAAATCCCGCTCCCGACTCAACGGGATTCAACCGGTAGATCCGCTTTGTCGAGTAGGATTTGCTGTGATAGTACGAGTAGAGCCACGGCTATTTCCAAGACATATATCGGAAATGCGGTTTATCCACATGCCTTGCAAAATGTCAGCCCAGAAGTGGTCCCCAAGTGTCACACATTTGGCACGTTTCCTGCCATTGTTGACTCGTGTTGGTGACAAACTGTCACGAAATATCACCATTTTGGCGTCTCACTTCCAAACATCAGAGTGATGGTGTATATACCTGCCTATCACCATATCCTATGGCATTGATTGATGGTATCCCCTGCTGGCCGCTTGTAACTGGAATTGTTTCCGGCCGACAGAAAAGGGAAGACCAGGTGCCGTTTGGCATCTCATTCTCACTTTGTTTGCTTCCTCGCCATTTTTGTCCCTTTTCTAACGTTGTTTTGCCCCTTGCCCGACAAAAAATGTCATTCCATGAGCCAGTTGGTTTTAGACAAAACGGATGATTAGCATCGATTCCATTAAAAAAAGTCACAACTGGAAGGGCATTGAAGACTGTTGTGTCAAAATGTGCCGTTTGGGTTTGGGTTTGGTTTTGTTGGAGAGCACCTCAATTTGCATTCCTTTTCTTTTAGCACCCTTGTCCCTCACTAGTAATTACATTTCTGGTGCTGTATCAATGTTACCAGTTTTTAGTCAACATATCCCTGTTTGATCCTTTAATTATCACCCTATCTAGTCATACAATAGTCATTCCCTATGATTCCAGATTAAAAAAATGATCCTTGACTTTTAAAAATCATATATCCCTAGGCCTGCTACTATCAACTGATATCAAGTGATCATTCTAAGCCTTTGAGCTCCGCTGCAGGTGGTGAATCCAATCATTCAGGAGCGCCGAGATCAGCCGCCTCCAACGGGAGCATGGGACGTTGCAAGGTCGTGTTGGAAGATACGGGGGGTTCTCAAAGAGGAGATCCCCCAAATCATCCAGGTCATTAACCATTGATCGTAGTAAACCATAATAAAGCAACCATAACTCTTGGTTTTCCTACGGCAAGAATCCATAAGAGTGTCTCCTGAGTCAAATTATAGTGGAAGTTCAGTCACTTTTAACTAATTATATTCGTTCAGGATATATAACCCATGGCCATAGTGGTTGAAAGATGGTTTATGAGTGCTTTGTGATCGCAAGTAGCTGTGACCCAACGGTTCAAACTTGTTGATGATCCGTTGGGACTTCGCAGGAAACATTGGGAAATACGGGTTGGTTGATGGGAAATTCTACCCTGGAAACCCTTGTTCTGACCAGGGTGGTACCTCCAAACCAATCAAGGATGCACCATTGGCACACTCATCATTGCTTGCAGCGCCTTCGGAGTAGTGTGGGCGACCCACCATTGATATGCGAGGATGTTATTGGGAAGCGACAGGTTCATTGCAGAAACCGGATGGTGCTGCACAACAAATTGATGGTTTCCATTGTTTTTTTTTTTTTTTTGTTTAGATTTGTTTGACACTCTGGGACGATCAGTGACTACCCCCATGTTGTTTCGCGCTGCAGTTTGCAGATGTTTGCAGGACATGTTGTCTCGAGACAGTGACGCCTTTGGCCCTTGTACCTATTGTTCTGGACGCTCAACGGAGAATGGGCGCTACGCATGTGGCGCACGCTGGAATTCTGCTTGGATGGCCGCAAGAAGGATTCAGAGGAACCAACTCTTAGATGTTGATACCGGATCACATGCACCTACATCTGTTGACCATGCTTGATACGGACCGCTGATGTAGTGGCTATAGGTCAGCCCCCAAAACGGGATCCCTGTAGAGTGTCACCAAGGTTGGTCATCAAGGCCCCACGGAGTTTCCCTTAGCCTGGCCCAACTCTAAGCATATCCATGAACGGGGACATCCCTTAAGCCATTCCTCTAAATGACTAGTTTGATGGCTGAGCGCCACCCTGAGGGCCTGGTTATAGCGGGAACTTCCCAGAGCCCAGGGGCGACCTCGAGTGTCATGGGAGCCAACTTGCTGCTGTTCAAGACCGTCATCGCGGGCGATAGCTGCTTAGCTGGCGATGGCACGTTGCCACAACGGGTGGGTCACGAATTGCACAGCCAGGTGTTTCATATTGGTTGGCTGGCGTGGTTCACTGGAAGTAGATTTGGCAGCGAATCCCTGGCACTCAGGGCTCAAACATGTGGCACCTCCGAAGGTAGCAGACAAATGTATATAATGCTTTCTTACTGATCCAAAAGATCCAAACAATTGCAATTTCTCATTTGAGCAGTCGCTCCTGGCATGAGAATCTAGCAAATCTTGCCTACCATGAACATCTATGAACCATTGCCAAGCTGAAAAGGGTTATTCCCTTGCAGCGGTCAATGCAGTCAAAACATCCAAGTAAACAAGTGGCTTGATTCGGTTGTAACTTGGATATGACAAGTGTTTCCACACTGCTTTGGCGCGTGCGTGCTCATCGACATGAACGCCTTGATGCTAAACAAATGAAAGATATAACTGGCTTGTTCAATGGCTTTTGAACCAACTGACACCTGAAAAGTGCCACTCTGTAAGTGGGAACTCTACCAGAATCTGTCGTTGCAAAACAGGCTTTGTCATGGAAACCATGATGGAATTGCCAGGATTTTAAGATAGTTGATGGTCTTACACATCAATATGTTTATGCAACTCGTGGTCAGTGAATGGGTTTGATTATAGTTGGATGATCATAGTTGGCTTATCGACCTGTGCAATCAACCATTCCAATGCTGCTGACTGCTGGGGCCAGGCGGGCCGGTCCTCGTTTCGCTGAGGTTGGGGGCAGCTGGCTGTGCCCATCATCAATGAGCACCCAGCCACGGCCATCATTTTTGTGGGATCGCAGCTTACCATCGTGTTTCTGGTCACAAAGGTTCAGAGAACGAGCTAAGAGGTGATGACGATGAAGATGATTTTGATGAGGATGCTGATGGTGATGGTGATGTCGATGGCGATGATGATGGTGATGGTGATGATGATGATGGTGATGATGGTGATGGTGATGATGATGATGATGATGATGATGATGATGATGATGATGATGATGATGATGATGATGCTGGTGGTGGTGGTGGTGATGAATGTTGTCCTTGGGTTTGTTGTTGTCATTTGGTTTCTGCCGTTTGGAGCAGGCTACATGTGCAAATCACAGGGATGTGCAAGGTTCGGAATCAAACTGCTTTATCTTTCCTTCCCAAATGCAAATCCTCATTTTCGAGTGGCCAGAAAAATGTAGAGAAAACAATGTGATGCCGGTGCCATGATGGTTCAGTTGGTAAAAAAACCCATCAGCATCGTTACTGCCAAACACCTCCGTTTTCTCGTGCTTTTGTGGAGAACTTCTTCCAACGTCAAAACACATAGTGTTTTGTGAGACAAGTAGACATGTGTACAATCATTGCTGCGTTGAGTAAACGCACAGGTACCCAGGCTGCGTGTGTTGTTGCATAATGCTCAAATGTCTTGGGAAAGGCACACAGTATTCATAAGACATATAGCTTGTCGGGGGTGGCATTCAACAGAAGCAGGAGTCCTGGCACTTCCCTTACCTACTTGTGAAACATACACTTTTTCGGGCTCGGAGAATTGAACGCCTTCATCATCCAATAGTAGCCAGTCTCTTTGTACTTCCCCGATCGCATTCCTCATGAAACATATGCTGTAGTTTTCCGGGGGTGGACATTTGATTGCCCTCATCATCCAACTGGAGCGGGTGTCCTGGTACTCCCCGTGCTCAAGTCTGCTAATTATCTTAAAACCCTAAAATCATAAATTCAAAAAGATAAAAAGCCTAAATGAATGTCCAGTTTGTCGGCACAGGCAAACACCACTATCAATATCCTTATTGTTTCTGTGGTTTCTTCTCATTTACCATCATGGTATATCCGATCTTGGCCATCAACCACCTGGTCACAATCAACTTATTGGCAGCCATGTGTGCGGATAAGCACTAGGAATCGCCATTGTCATGAACCGCTATTGGCCATACCATCAATATTCTCATGATGAACCTGCAAAATCGAAGTTGTCCAGTATTGCCCGTAATTTGCCATGAGCTGAAGCATGATCATATACCCAATGGTGTTGCCCCTTTTCACTAAATATGTATTTTAAACCATGCCGAACCGCCATGTTACTAGCCACTGGTTACCAATGATTTTGGTGAATTCTCCACTATCACCACCAATCACTATGGGTTGCCACTATATCACTACCAATCCTATGAAGTGGAAACTAGTCCCAACAGCCAGCAGCCATAAGCCACGATTACACCACTGTTTACGGGTACACGACGAGCACCAGCATCCTTCGGAAGCATCCGGGCGCTCAGGTTTGGAGTGGTGAACCTCATTGTTGCTGTGGTGGTTGTCCCTGGGCGACGGCTGGAGGTTGCTTCACTCCAATGCTTGGAGCTTGCTTCAACTGACCCCAGCTACTTCCAAGGGATGCAGTGGGAACATACCAAACCGGAATAATCTACAATGAAGCATGACTCCAGCATGACTGTTACTGTTGTTACTGTTACTGATCAGCCCTTGATTCAGGCAAAAAAGAGTCTCACATTTTCGAGCGCTAGCGAAAAGAAGTCGAGTCCCTACTCAGCCATTTTCGATTGACATCCTTCAACAAGTTAGGCACGCCCAGTGAGAAGTGGGTTAATTGGCCATGTAAGTATAATTGAATCATGTTAAATCTATATACCACAGCGCTGGTAGCTACTTGCTATAAGTTAACCAACTGGGGGCCCAACATCATTGTACCACTAGTCAACCACAATCGAACCGGCGAATCATGATGCAGAAGCATGAAGTACTCATTGGTCGGATTCGCCGCGAATCGATCCTGTAGTGCCACTCAGGACACCTTTGCGGAAGCGCGCGAAAATGATGTCCAGAATCTGGCAGAGGAGATGGAGGAAGAGATTGAACAAGATAGCAACCCGCACTGGCAACCTGCGTGAGAGTTGTGATCATGGGAGATCCACGCTTGGGCCAAAATGGGCCAACCATCAATGGCGAGTAAGCCCAGCCACCATAAAATGATCCGAGTGACAAGATCCAGCAGGTTACCAGCCCTGCTTCATGCTGAATCGCCAGCTGCTGCTGGTTGCCAGCCACCCGAACAGTGAGCTGGTACATACCTATGTGACTATGTGTAACCTCGTTTGGTTTAGGTTAGGGTGGTACACCAACTTGACAACTAGGATCATCGACCCAGATGTGATTTAGGACCTATGACTTTTTAGGACCCCATAGGCAGTTTCAGCACTGGTTCCTGTACTTACGAAAGAAGTGTTGCATCAGTTTGCACTTCGCCAATACTTTTCAGGGTGTGAATATTGGTCTATTGACCAAATGTGTTGGGAGATCGAACAGTGAATGAACTGAATAATTGAACCGCCACAAATCATAAGCAGTGTATTAAACCCGTGATTAATCATACAAAAATCCAGCAGTTTAACCGTAACCAGTTGGACGATCATGGGGAGACGACTGTTGGATCTCCCATTTTGTCGTTGCTGAAGAAATGAGGGCTATGTGTTTTGTAGAGGCTTCCTATTTGGACAGTACCTTGGATGAGTATGGGACAGATGTATCTCGCTGGCCCCGGAGACTTCTCGGGGTCCATGGTCTAGCTGCGATTTCCTTGGCACCCAAGGGTCCAGAAGATGAGGAAGATGCCATTCACTGAGAAATCATCAGAAAACACGTGAAACACATCACAATTCTGAAGCACTAGTTTGGACATTCAGGTCTAGAAGTGTTGGCCTAATCAACCATTGTGAGTAAGCATTAGAGTTGTATGCCCTGGTCCAGCGTTGATTGTGATTGGCATTTTGGTTTGAACCTGGTTATGCTCCGTCCAGTTTTTTGCGGCGGGCCGGGCAGCCCCAACAGCTTAGGTAAGATGTTGGCTAAAGCATCTTGGCTTCAGGGCTCAGCCGACAGGGTGGGTGGTTGTGCGTGGGAAACTTGTGGCTGGGCTGTGCCACTTCCATCTACTTTCCAATTTGCTAGCAGAACGAAATTTCATCAAAGTTCATTTTCCTGCAGAACTTGTTCTGCAATTCGCAGGGCTAGCAGCTAGCCTTTTTAGTCTCCACGTTGTGACTCTAGATGAAGCACTTTTGCAGAGATTATGGGCGGCTGATAGTTCAGCAATAGAGCGAGGGCTACAGAGTCAACTATCGTTCTCCACTGGCGGAACATATTGTGAAAACAAGGATGGATCTAGGGATGTCCACTGACAGCTGTTCATGTCATGCTGAAGCCACCTGTCATGTTTCCAAGTCCAGCCGTATCGCCGGCTGGCTTAAGCAACGCCATCGGCGCGACTTCACGAACATGAAGCTCGAAGAAAAGGTGGCTACAAACATGGCTCCAAGGGATACCACTCACATCACTCCAAAGGGTTCGGCAAGCATCGCACCTGGTCCCGAGCTTACCATGCAGAAGATGATGGATCGACTTGGAGTGATGATTGGGAATCCACTCATTCTCAATCACTTGGTGGCTACGAGGACATCGAGCCCTACTTCTCTGAGGAGCTCTATGCTACTGATGATGAAGAGGCTATGCACTCCGTCTTCATGTCGCTTTTGGATGATGGTTTGGATGAAACCAGTGATGAAGCTTTGGAGTATGCGGCCGATGTTATGCAGATTGAGGCAGAGGCATTCTTCGTGAAGAACCGTGCCTTTGGAAGCGGCCACTCCGGTTTTGCTGGTGGAGCTCGGCAATTTCAAGTGCATGGACATTTGTCTTTGGAAGAACGTCGAGCCCGAGTCCAGGCATTGAAATCCAAGACAACATGTCGAAGATGCGGCCAGACTGGCCATTGGAGCAACGACCCGCAATGCCCCAAGGGTTACAAGAAAGGCAAAGGAAAAGGATCCCATGCTAGTTCCCCAACAGCTTCATCTACTGGGTCACCGAAGGGTCGTTCCAGTCCAGGAGGCAAGTCAGGATCCAGCAAGGGCGATAAGCCAAGGACTGTCTTCTTCACGATCAATGAGTATGAGGAGACGCCATCGCCCAAGAACGCACGAGCCTATATGGTGATCAATGAGTCAGGTCAACCAGTTGCAGGTCACCCAGTTTCCCTTCAACCAGGCTATGGTGCTTCTGGATCCGTGCCCCATGAAGAGACTGCGGATGAACGTCTTGATCGATTGATTCGTGAAGCCAGTCTTCGAGCGCAAGCGGAGCGTGTCCCCATTGGTGACTTGGATGAGGACATGGAAGAGGTGCAGCCGGTTCACTCAGAGTTCAGCCTGCTGAGGACTCCGTCGAGGATTGCTCACTTGGACCAGTTCTTGGCCGTGTTCCCCAACAAGAATCACCCTGAATGGATCGATGCATACAATGAAAGATGGAGCGAGATGTTTCCTGGTCATCCGATGTTTGCACCTGGTGACCTTGAGAACCTTCGTAGACGGCAAGACAAGGCTGCTCGAGGACTTCCAATGTTGCCAGTGCAAGATGCTTCAGATGCTTCGGTGGCGTCCTTTGAGATCATCGAGGAACAGAAAGCTTTGACCGATCAGGAACGTGCTCGTTGTCAACATGTCAACTTGACAAGGCAGGGATCGAATGCGTATCAGAAGGTCCTCAAGTGCAAAGACTGTGGAGAAGTCTTGGAACATGTCAAGAAGGAGAAGATCGACAAGAAGCAAATCCCTCCTTCAATAGATCCCGAGACTTGCACTCATGCCAACAAGGACTGGCGGGGAAGCACCGGAACTACATGGAAGTGGAAGTGTAAGGACTGTGGCAGAATTGAGAAGGGTCAAAAGGCCACTGACCCACGACTTGGAGGAACTGCCGGGGCCTTCAATTCGGCAGGTCTTTCGACTACATCTGGTGATGATGAGCGTCGCAAGGTTCAGAAGATTGTGGACTTGTTCAATACTACCATTGAGTTGCAACAAGAAGTTGGAAATCCTTTGACGGTTGCACATCTTGACAAGATCTACAACAAGTGTCGTGACTTTGTGTGCAGGACAGATCCCGCACAATCATCATCGACTTCGTCGTCCTTGCCAGGGGCCACATCTACTGCAGTGACGGAATCTCAGTTGAACCACATGTCCACGATGACCATGAAATCTGGGGCTCACAAAGGGAAGACTTTTCATGAGGTTTTCACCAGTGAAGCTTCGTATGTCAAGACCCTCAAGTCCAGGAAGGAGAACGGAACCTTGAAAGATCCTCAGATGCTTCAGTTTGTGGAGTACTGCCAATCCCGCTCATCCAGTGGTTCTGCTTTTATGATGCAGTCGGATCAAGAGGGAGAAGTTCAAGATGATGCCGATGAGGAAGGACTCTATGTCATACTTGACACTGGATGCAACAACACGTGTCATGGTTCCAAATGGATGGAGCAATTCATTGCAATGTATGGCATCGAACCCCCGCTCCTTGAGGCAGAAGGACGTTTTCGTGGTGTTGGTGGCAGGGTTTCTGTTGCTGGTAGAAGAACCATTCCGTTGAACATGAAAACTTTGGACGAGCAGTACATGCCAGGTTCGGTGACTTCCATTGAACTTGCAGATTCTGATGCCCCCTTACTGCTCAGTTCGAAGGCTCAGACAGTTTTGGGTTTGGTCATTGACATGTCTGAGTACACGTGTTATAGCAAGACCTTGGATTGTGAACTGGAACTTGTCAGCATCAACGGACTCCCCGCTTTGAAACTTCATCCCAACACCAATGGAGCAAGTGGCATTGCTCTCATGTTCGGTGGTGACAATGCAGGTGACACCTCATATGAAGATGATAACGTCCACTTGCCAGCTCGTCCGGTTGACTCGGGAACTCTCTGTAATCCTGACGGAGGATGGACATGTCAGTCTGACCGCTGTTACCAGAATCCTGATGGACCAGAGTTTTCTCAAGGACAACCGTCGACAGCTGGTGACATGGACTGGGACTATATGGTTGATGATGAAGAGGTGCCTGCAGAGGACATCACGGATGATGATGAAGCCCATTTGCCTCTTAGTGAGATGAAGGTACGAGTCATGACAAAAGGACAGAGGAAGACCCTGGCTGACACCCTTGAAGACATGCAGAAGCAGGATTGTGCTATGTGGGGAGTTCTTCAAGATGGTCACAAGCGTGCCAAGCGGATGTTGCCAAAAGGTTGCAAAAGCTTCGTGATGGAACTGTTTGCCGGTGCCGCAACCATCACTTTGATGGCAGCATCAATGGGACTTCCAACATCTGCTCCTGTGGACTTGGAGTATGACTCTCGGTACGATCTCACCAAGAAAGAGAATCGTACGAGGCTCTGGGCGGAGATCGAAGATGAGGATCCGTTCCTTTTGACTATCTCACCGAAGTGTGCTCCTTGGTGCCAGTGGCAGAATGTGAATCTTCATCGAGGAGAAGAGACTTATGAACGGATCATGGATGAGAGGAAGGAATGGTATCCAGTTGTCCGCTGGCTTTGTGATCTCATCATGCAACGGATCAGCAAGGGAAGAGAAATCATTATGGAGAATCCATGGGGATCTTTGATGTGGAAGCTCTACTGCTATGAACGTATGATGGAAGGGTCCCCCAGGAATCAGTTGACCGGTGAACCTCTTGAGCTACGCAGGATTGATCAGTGCATGTATGGTTTGGTGGATCAAGAAACAGGAGTGCCTCACCAAAAGGGTACTGGGCTGCTCATGCCATCTTCACACATGAAGAATCGTCTTTCAACTCTATGTGATGGAGATCACCATCACATTCCATTGGAAGGTGGCAAGACCAAGAAAGCTCAACAGTGGCCCAGGAAGCTCTGTCAAGAAATCCTCAGAGGCGCTCTGGAAGAAATGAAGTCACAAGTGATTCAATGTGCTTTCCCTGCAGAGTTTCATGCGGAAGATCAAGATGCACCGGAGACTCTCGATGGCATCTTGGATGATACCGACCTGGCGGAACCTCCAATGAAACGTCCAAGGATTGACCTTGATGCTTTGGACACGGAAGAGGACTATGAGCAGAACACAGATCCTCAGGTGGAGAACCTTCTTCATGAGAAGGAGAAGAAGCGCAAATCAGAATGGTTGAAGATCTCAAGAGAAAAGAGGGTAGCGATTCGCCGTCTCCATCAGATGATGGGTCATTGTAGCAATCAAGCCTTGGTCCGCATGTTGAAGTCCTCTGCATCAGGAGCTGATGTGATTCAAGCTGCTCATCATTTTCGTTGCCAGAGTTGCGAAGAGATCAAAGCCACGACTGCTCCACGAGTTACCAAGCCTCAACGACCTCACCAAGAAATCAGGTTCAATGATGAGATTTCTGCTGATGTTCTAGAAGTACATGACTGCAATGGAGCACGGCATAGCATTTTGAGCATCGTTGACATGTCAACTCACTATCATGTTCTTTGTCGAGTTGGACATGGCGGAACTCCTTCATCAAAGGTCTGCGCTCAGGCTTTGAATGCCAGTTGGATTTCGTGGGCTGGTGCTCCTCGGATTTTCACTTCAGACCAAGGAGTTCACAACAAGGGCAAGGTGGCTGCGATGCTTGAAGCACATGGGACGGAGATCAGACGAACCGCCATTCGTGCTCCATATCAACTTGGTTTAGGTGAACGTCATGGAGGTTTGGCCAAAGAGATGTTGAAACGTGCAATTCATGATCGGCAACTCCATGGTGCTGAGGTTATCAGTGCGCTATGCTCAGAATGCGCAAGGGCCAAGAATACGTTGATCAACCATGCAGGGTACTCTCCATCCCAGTGGGTACTTGGACACACGCCCCGAGACCTTAGCAGCCTCATGGATCATGATGCACAACAACACCTCGGTGTTCACCAAGGAATTGTGGATGCCCAGGAGAAAACGCCTCAGGAAGATTTCATGCTTCAACTTTTACTTCGTCAAGCTGCGAAGGAAGCGTATGTGAACGTTGATGCATGTCAGAAGATCAGGAAAGCCATGCTGAGGAAATCAACCCCAATTAGAGGACCTTTTCGCACCGGTGACCTCATTTGTTTTGCCAAGGATGGAAAGTGGTTCGGTCCAGCGCGCGTTCTCACCAACGAGGGCAAATCATCCTTATGGATTGTTCACAGAGGGGTCACTGTGCTGATTTCAGAGAATGCTTGTCGTCCGGCCTCCACACAAGAAGTGCTGAAGAAACACATCCTGGAGATGCGACCTTCCAGGAAGAGGAAACGTGAGTTGATTGCTGAGGAAGAAGGTGATGAAGAACACCTTCCGTTTGCAGATGATGGAGATGAGGCTCCTTCATTGCGTCAACGAGGACCTGAACAAGCTCCATTCGTTGATGCTACGGGTTTAGCGCCCATTGAAGAAGTAGACCCCAACACACTTGGAATAGCTGCTAGCCCTGGTGTTGGAACAGACTACTCCCCCACGGAGATTGGCGATCAAGAACTTCCTGCCTCGAATCCAGTTTCGCCTACATCACCAAATGTTGATGTTGATCCAATCCGTCCACCACCTGGATTGGAAGATGAGCATGTGGGCATTGGGTTCGAGCCATCTCCCGTGAGTCAAGGTAGACAGAGCAGCTTGCAACCAGAATTCGAACCTCAAGTTTCACAAGAAGTCCCAGAAGTTCAGGAAGAGCTTTTACCTTCTCAACCTGGACAAGCACCACAAAGCTATGCTCCAGATCAGACCCCTTTGATGCAGGCCTTGCGACAGAGTCCTGACCAATTGGATGGCATCCCTCGCAGATCACATCATGCCATTCAAGAATCCCTAGCATTTGTTTCCAGCAGGCAGGAGAACAAGTATCGCAAGCAATGCCGGAAGGTCAAGAGGGTGAAGAAAACTGGAGCTGGTCGGGAGATCAACTATGACAAGGCTGCTGCTGCACTGCGTGAGAAGCTTGATGCAACACGTAGGAAGGAATGGGCCAATTGGGAGAAGTACACAGATGGAAGATGGGTCACAGAAGAAGAGCTTCGTCAGATGCAATCTGATGACCCAGGCATCCGGGTCATCCCAACCAGATGGGTTGATGTCAACAAGGCAGAAGAACATGAAGAAGAAGTTTTGAAATCACGCTTAGTGGTTCGAGGAGACCTTGAGGATGCATCTCAAATGCGAACAGATGCCCCTACATGCAGCATGTCTATGATCTCATTGACTTTGATTTTGTCCGCATGCAGAGACACAGACTTGTGGACAGGTGACATTAGTGCTGCCTTCCTGCAAGGATCCAAACTCAATCGCGTGCTTGTGCTCTCAATGCCTCGAGGTGGGATCCCTGGCCAACCAGCCTATCGTTACTATGTGGTTTCGACAACGGTGAATGGTACAAAAGATGCTCCACGAGGTTGGTATAAGAAGTTGCGCAGCTCATTGGTAGACCATGGCCTTCGTCAAGTTCCACATGAACCTGCCGCCTACACCCTCAACGGCGACAATGGGGAGTTGAGTGGCCTGGTCATCATCCATGTTGATGATCTCATGTGGACTGGAGGTCCAGAGATTGAACAGAAGATGCAGCAGATTTGTGAGATCTACAAGTTTGGAAAGCTGTCTAGCAATGAGTTCCGATACTGCGGAAGAGAAATCAAGAAAGACTCAGATGGAATCCATGTGACATGCCCATCACTCATTGACCGAGTGAAGCCAGTGTATTTGTCTTCAGAACAAAGGAAGATGAAGAGTGAACGTGTCCCTCAACCAATTCAGATGCAATTGAGAAGCATCATTGGTAGCCTGGCTTGGTTGTCACGAGTCTGCAGACCGGATTTGTCATATGCTGTCAGCTATCTCCAATCGAATGTCTCCAATGCTTGCTACAGTCATGTGCATTTTGCCAACAACTTGGTCAAGATAGCCCAGCAGACCAAACAGGTGGGAATCCATTATCCACTTCGGGCCTTCAAGTTTGAAGAGTGCATGTTGGTAGGCATACAGGATGCTTCGTTTGCGAATGATGCCGTGGAGAACGCCATTGGAGTGAGATCAGGTTTGAAGAGTCAGAGCGGAAGAATCATGTGCCTGGCTCATCAAAGTTTCAGCCAAACACATCAAGGTCATTTGCTTATCCTTGACTGGAGAAGCACGACTATCAAGCGTGTTTGTAGGAGCACCCTTCAGGCAGAGACAATGTCACTGACCTTAGGATTGGAGGAGTGTGAACACATGCGTTTTGCTCTACATGGCCTGTGGAATCTTCATGATGGTGCGGCTTCGAAATGGCAGGTAGCGGCTCAAGATGAGATTTCCTTGAACCTCTACACAGACTGTAAATCGCTTCAACAACATGTTGACGCTTCAGGATTGCAGACTGTTTCGGACAAGCGGCTGGCGATCGATTTGAGCAGTGTTAGACAAGTTGTCTGGCGTGAGAAGGGCGAGACTTTGGGTGATCCTCTTCTGACGGATCAGTTGCCCCATGCCAGAACCACAGCACTGTTTTGGACGAATACGCAGAAGATGCCAGCTGACTGCCTAACGAAGTACATGAAGCCTGGGACTCTCATTTCTTTGATGGGTGGATTCAAGCATGACTTGACAGCAGAAAAAGAAAAGGAATGTGAAAACAAGGATGGATCTAGGGATGTCCACTGACAGCTGTTCATGTCATGCTGAAGCCACCTGTCATGTTTCCAAGTCCAGCCGTATCGCCGGCTGGCTCAAGCAACGCCATCGGCGTGCCTTCGTGGAAAAAGGCGTGAGCATCCCTTTTTCTTTCACAGCTGCCCAGTTTCAAAATATCTCGCGACATGCATGGTATGCTGACAAGTGTAAACATGAACCAATTTGACCCAATTTGTTCTATCTACCTTTCGATCTATGTAACTATGTGTCTATCTATCTCTATACCTATCTATTCTTTTGTCTATCTCTTTGCCCATTTAGCTACACACATGTATGGATGCATTCATCATTCAGAAAGCCGCTTGAATAGTTGAATAAACGACTGTACGCACTGGGCTATACTTAAGACATGGACATGCACATTGAAACAATAGAACCACAAACACACACACAGGTAGATAGATGGATTGATTGATTGATTGATAGATAGACGGATAGATAAGATAGGTAGCAAGGTTTATAAACATTTAGTGTTTAATACTGACCTAGCTAGAGATCTAGAAGTGTCCTCATAACAGCAAAAATGAACGGTACACAATCTACATAGATTTGTTTGCATCCTTTTTTTTGATTTCTGGTCCATACAACAAGCATACTTGATAATCAGCAGCAAGATCATCACATAATTACTATTAACAATTATTAGTCAAACTATTATTTACTTATCATGGTTCTTATTTTTGAGAATCAGCAAACTATGTGCTATATGACATTTGTTGACCACATCTGTTGATGATAGGGAGGCTTGCGGCACTTTGTGGGGCTTGGAACTTGCGGCACGCCACGGGCATCGGTCCTGAGATTTTCCAGCGCATCGACAAGTCGGGCCGTGGCGAGCTGACCTTGGAAGACTTGATCCAAGGAGCGGGTCCTGCGCTGAAGCGCTGGACTCGGTTAATGGGTCCACGTACATCAGCTAACGATCAGGGGGATCGATATGAAACGAACAACCAGCTATTTATATGGTTGACCAAGCTATTTATTTAAGTGAAATCAGTGCTTCATATGGGTCAACCGGCTGTTGATATGCTTAAATCAGTTGTTTTTTATGGTAAAACCAGCAAGTTATATGGTTAAGTCCAGTTGTGAATGGTTGAACTCCAGTTATTAATGGTTAAACTCCAGTTGTTGATATGGCATATGGTTAGATAACTCGTGAGGTGACCACCATTGGCTGATATCTATGGTAGCTCACCAGCTCTTTGGGGACCGCAGGGGGCAGGGTTTAATATGGATCCAACAGAGGAACCACCAACAGTGATCAGCCAATGATTCCTTGAAGAGTCAAAAGTCACATGTATATAGCATGTATTTCGTCCATACTTGCCAGTCCCCAGTGCCAATCAGTTTTTTCACCATCGTCCGCCATCATTAACCCTGTGTCATCACGATCTTTTGCAGTTTCCAAGAGGTTATATGTCCACTCCATGATTAAGTAGGATCGCCCAGTGGACAGGCCAACCATCAGCATCCACCAAGTACTCCATGTTTGGGTTAAAACGACTCAGTTTTGTAGGTAAACCTGCCATACAACGAGTATTTGGTGGTTTCTCAAGTCACAGGGAACCCCAAGAACGGTTGGTTATAAAATGATTCAAGAAGGACCATCTAGGGGTACCCCTTTGACTTGAGAAGCCACCATTTGGGTATCGCCAGGCAGTGACAATGGAGGTCCCAAGTTATACGTTGGCAGACCCTCTGATCAGCGAATTCTGGTTGGTAGTTTCAAACATGTCTGATTTTGCTTATTCGCAATTTTTAACACATGGTTGGTTGACGTACATTTTTCATAGGGGTTGAAACTACCAACCCGAGTTGTATATGCCACGGATAGTGGTCAGTAGGTATACTTCGCAATCAAGTTCCCGAACAGCTATATTTATAAGCAATTTAACGGTGGTTATATCTACATGGCTGGGAGTTGCCCCAGATAAAACCTAAGTCAGTTAACTGTCACATATAACTTATGACATAAACTGATTTGTTTCTCCCCCACAATATTCTGACATTAATAGACCAAACATTTTTGGGTTTCCTTCGAGAAATCACTACATAGGTGCCACAGATTGCACTGCTAAAATTGGCCTCGCTGCTGTTGCAGCACTGTGCAGCCAGGAGCGCGAACAGACTCGGCTTTCCAGAGCCGGCTGCGGGTGATGGATATAGATGAGATGCTTGGCTGCGATGGGGGCTGTAACACTGGTGTTTCTCAAGGTAGAGGGACCCCCAAAGCATCCAATTTCAGCAATCTTATATTAATCAACCATCCATCCTAGTTTCAGAAACCCCCACATTGGAGCAGTTAGTGGTTACTTGACGATGGCTGAAGGTGGTTTGAGTCGTCAGTGAACTGTTTGTTGCTGGATAGGTAGCGGGATTTGTAGACCAGCCATGTGTCAACGAAAGGAACATCATTTTTCCAGCATGTAACTGGGGGGGGGCGCTGCATTGCTAAAGTGATCCCCCATTCGTTCCACACACAAGAGGCTGTGGGGGCACCAGCCAGAAGGGATCATGTTTGATGACCAGTCGGTTTCAGTCCAAATCCATCAGGATTAGAAAGGGAACAACTCGGTGTTTGCTCAGAGCTTGAGCTTGGTAAATTTGGCGACAGGGCAATAGCAACATGACGGGAACCCTGGGCAGATTCCGTGTTGATGAGCGCCACCGAGGAATGACTTGCAACAGTTGTTTCAGATGATCGATAGCGACGGTTCAGGAACCATCGAGGCGACGGAGTTTCTCAGATGCATCGGGTGAGCGTAGGCAGGACTGTCACCTGCAGCTGTTGGATCCCTGCAAGCAACGTAGATTGTAAACTCTTGTCAAAGGCCATAACTGTTTTTATTGTTGTCATGGTTGGTGGTTGTATATAAGTTGTAAGCATTTTGTATTTTCCCAATGGTAAATATTAACAAATGGGTAGTTGACAAACATATCTTTTCAGAGGGCTTGAAGCCACCAGCCAGCTCCAAGGTAGCAAATACGCATCAAGCTGTCCCATGGATCAGACCGTCCATGTCACCGTCCCCCCATTGATATTTCCCCAGCAGAATGGGCAAACGTGGGGGGCACTACACAGGCTTTGCAGGGAATTTCCAAGGGTTGGGGAAGGGGTCAGTTTGAAGATTGCACTCTGATGGATTCACCTGGAAATGATCATTATGATCGATTCACCTGGAAATGATCAGTTTGAAGAGAAACACTGGGTTTCACTATTTATTTCTATGCCATTGCCAGTGCTTGTTTGCCAGAAGGTAGCCAAGTGTTTAGTGAACCTACCTTTTTTCCTGGTTGAAGCAGCGGCTGGCAACCTTTGACCACAAAAATTCCTCACTTTGCAGTCAGTTCAATCGGTTTTCCCATAGTTGTTTTTACTTTTCCATGTGGGTTGCTACAGCAATTGCGAAACTGGCCCTTGGGTCATACAAATATACTAGGGGCTAATGGCATAGCACTTAGTAAACATAATCCACTTAGTAATTAGACCTAGTATATTCCTGTTTCCCTGGGGTCATAATGCTACCTGCCATGGCCCAGGTTCATCGGGCCTTTGAGTCGCTGGGCTCACGATTCGAAGACCGCGCCACGTTGCTCGGCTTGGTCCATCGTTGGGTCTCCCATGGCTATGAGGCAATATTAGGCAACAACAATGGGGATGACCCTGGTGGCTTTGCTCGCCCTTAGCCCAGCTAACCTCCTTGAGAAGGCGATGAAAAGAAAACAATGGGGAATGATAACCAACAATTTTAGAATAAATATAATGCTTAATGATGGGGGAACGAGGGGTACAGGGTGAGCTGACCAACAGCCCCATAGTTTCCTTCAATGGTTCTGTCAATCTCCGGGATGATGGGATAACCATTGGTATATATACCATTGGCTTTGCCGATTCTGGGACTTAAGCAGCCAAGCCACTTCCACCAGGGCGAACCTTAGCCACCAAGCAGTTCGAGTGATGTTAGTCAGCACTTGGTGGTGGAAGACCTCCTGTTTGGCTGTTTGGCACCCCATTTCGCGCCAGGTTTCATCAAGTACAACATGCTGCTGCTTGGTGGTGGAACGCATCAGGTGCTGATATTTTTGGAAAGAAAAGATGCATAGTTTTGTGAGAATGAGGTTGACGGATCCGTAGTTTTGTGACAATGAGGTTAACGGATCCGTCATCTTGTCTTCATGTGGGTAAAAACTGTGTCGTAGGCTGCTTTTGGATCAGCAAGTCTTTGACAGCTCTTTTGCATGAAGTGCACTCAAATACGCCGAATAAAGGGGAGATTCTTCCCGAATGTGATTTGTTGAAGGGTTCTTTAAAATGTTAGAGATATTTTTGGGCCAAGCGGGGAAAGCGACAATGGGGTCGTGCAACTTGTGGCCACCTCTTGGTTCTCCAAAGATTCAGTGAATGGCACAGCACAAGTCTGGCCCACTGGCAATCGCTTCCCAGGCAGACCATGCATTTGCAGGAGGATTTGATCGAGCTTTCAGCCGAGACTTGTCTTCATCGCAAGCGCCCTGCTGCTGGGCCCAGAATGAGGATGAACCACGCCCTTGATGTCCACCAACGGGGCCGAACCCAAGCATTCACCCACTTGCCAACCATGGACCAACCATTGACCATCCATGAACCAATTGTTAACCATTCCGTCCACCAACCCTGAACAAGCAACCAACAAACCATAACCAGCCGCTTGGCCACCAACCATTGAAAATGGTTCATAGCATTGTCAGATGATTCGAGCAATCACTATTTGAAATTAGATTACAACAAACAAACCTTCACCAGCAGCTTTGCCACCATTCAGTGACAACCAACAAACCTTCACCAGCCGCTTGGCTCCGCCGTTCAACCCTGGAGCCGAGGAATGCTTCAATGAGTTGGCCGCTCGCATCGACGAGTTGAGTCAGCAGCTGACCGGGCGCTCCGAAACGATCGTTGAGAACCCGCCCAGCGTCGAGGGGAGCAAGGCCAAGGGCCAAGGGGGGAGCCATGTCAAAGTTCAGTGGGGTCCAGTTGGACATGTTATCGGAATTTATTGGACACAGGTGGACATGTTACATGTGGAACATGCTGTTTTATTCTTCTTCTTTCAGTGGTGTTGTCCAAGTGTTTGTGCCTCAGATGTTGCTACAGCAACTCCTCCTTGCAAGTGGGGTTTACAATGTTTATATACATGTTGCTGACGCCCCCCGAGTCAGACTGACCCCCTTTTACGTGTAGCCATTCCCAACTGTCAATAGCCATCAATACCGATAGATTCAGCATCCTTAACCACCATCATCAACCACTATCATCAACCACTATTACTCACCATTACCTAGCATGCTTTGATATGTGTTTGTCCGCACATGTTGGTACCAATCATTTAACATGAGCCCCCGTAAAAAGGGACATTACCATGTTTGGGTGGTACACCATTCATGGACAATCCCATATTGCAATACAAGGTGGGCCCCCCTTGTCATAAAGCCACCTGTACAACTGGCACTAACTAGCTTCAACTAACCTAAGTTAAGCAAGTAAACTAGTTCACTAGTCCTTACCCTAGTTACTAGGCCCTTACCCTAGTTCTAAGGTTAGTTGCTTAACTAGTACCCTAGTTATGACTGGTCCTTACCCTAGTTCCATCTACCACAACTGGTGCTCTGGCGACCTGACCGAAGCTCGCTCACCACCGTTCGGAGGAGGTCGCGCCCGTGTCCATGAAGAGCACGGCAGACAAGGCCAAAGCCTTGAAGCCACTGGGACCGTATAAGGAGCGTGCCGCCATGAGGCCGTGGTCAGCCGATGGCTAACAGATGTTGATTAGTGGCTCATAGGGGTTAATAGTGATTAATGGTGGTTGATAGTGGGTAGTAGTGTTTAATAGTGGTTAATATAGTGCTTAGTAGTGCTTAGTAGTGGTTAATAGTGGTTCGGTACTGATATTGATATTGATATTGTTAATAGCGGATGACTAATACGGGTTAGTGGTGTATAGAAAGGTTATACCTAGAACCATTCATAGTGGTTACTAGTGCTGATCAGCTAATTCTGGTTGGTGGTTGACTCATTTGTTTCATAGGGGTTGACACCACCAAACGGGTGGTTAATAGTGGTTCATCAATGATATGGTCAATAGTAGTTGGTGGTTTTTAGAAGGGTTGTACCTATAACTATAACCATTATTAGTGGTTGGTACTGGGGATCAATAAGCATATGCAGCTACTGGTTGTTGTTTTTTGTTTTCACTAGTTCTTGTGAACAAATAGTTGGTTGACTAATATTTTTCATAGGGGTTGAAACCACCAACCAGTTGGTGAATAGTGTTCATTAGTGATATTGTTGACTAAGATGTTTTTGATTATTTTAATTACCAGTGGTTACTCACAGCGGTTCAATGGTCATTAACTAATGGTTAATGATAGTGGTTCAATAAATTTGTTCATTGGGGGGTCATTGCTGTCCTGATTTCTAAACTCAGGCGAATTGATTTACATCATATATCCCCCTTGACCACCGGACAAACATAGAATATTGCTGAAACCAATTCTAGCAAGGATATTGGATATCCCCAATTCCGTTTTGAAGACCATCAGAGTTCGCTTCAAATCATAGACGACGGCGGCCATTAATTGATACACAATGAAAATAATTAATAGCCAAGTCTTGGGAATAGTTTCTAGAAGAAAACAGATCATGTCTATGGGAACTTCTTTGCGCAATTGAACAAAAAGGCCCCATCAAAAAACGCATACTGTTTACACCAGAAAATCGGTGTTCGAAGGGATTGCGGATGCTTTACATGACAATTCATCCTCCTATAGGTTGCAAATATTGTAAACCCTTCCCATGCCCCTGGGAAAGCCATGGAGTTTGTCGCGCAACTTTCCGATGGTGACTAGGGAGGAACATCTTTTACACATGTTACGCTGAGCCATCATCCATGCCTCGAGCACAGCCGTGCAAATGCGATCCCGAGCATTGTCTCATTTGGCTGTTGGATCCTATTGGTTAATTTGGCTGTTGGTTGCGAGGGAGCTAAGGAGCCATGGGTGGCCATATATCGTTCGAAGGGCCTTTAAGAGGGCAGCTAAGGAGCTACCGGGAGGGTTCTGACCTCAAATGCTAGTTGTGTTCAATATCCTTCATCATGATTAGCCATCAGCCACGAGCCGTTCTCTATCGTGACAATGAAGCGGTAAGCTGTTCAATTTTGGAATGATCCGTGGATATCCGCCACCAGTAGTCATTGCGATACGAGAGTTTGTTGTTCAATATCATGAGATATTGATCATGACAACTGTTTACTTATGACGCCATAGCTATCCATAGCTATTCACGATATCGGCCAGTTGTATTGGTGCATCAGCCACCCATGATCAACCACGGACACTAGTCAATGATACGATAGATATAATTGAATGTGCACCTCCAGCTAGCAACTGAAAAGAAAAACCATGGCTATAAGGGTCACAAGCCAATTTATACAGGGTTTACAGCCATGATTATGTCCGAGTGAGATCCCCAGCTGCCTATCCAAGCCATGAACCATTTGCCATGACGTGTTGCCAATGCTGAGACGACGGATGTTTACGCCAGACAGCAACGGCTGGTCCCGTGACACCTCCGGCGCGTCGGAATTGTCAGAGGCGGGGGCGCTGAGTCGGAGCAATGGTTGCTTGATGTTGCTTGCTTGGTCGGTTGCTTGGATGCTTGGTTGATCTTGGTGGGTTGATTGGTTGGTTGGTTATGGTTGGTCGACAAGAGATGTTTGCTTTGGCTCCTTGTACTCTGAGCTTTGATCTGCATCAGCTGAGCGGACAAGACAAGACAAGACAGGCCTCAACATTTTAAGCTGCCGCCAAAACCGCACGGCGGTCCATAGCCAATGAAAAACCAGTAGAAGCGGTAGGGTACAATCAACGATGCCGGAAATATATAGATTGTTTCACTGGTCAGAGGGTGGTTTGGTTGGTCAGTAGCTTGTGTGGTTCAAGTCAATACTAGCAGGAAAGGGCAAAGCCATGAGAAATCACTATTGACCGACTAGCAATGAATACTGACCGCCAAACAATCACGAATCACTACTGTTAACCAGTGATGACAATCGTGTCACAGCCATTCTTAATCCACCATCATCATTGTTTTATCAACTCATTATAGCCATCATTGACCCATCATAACATTGTCGCTATCATTCCCCATTGCCGCACTAATGCCATTCTTGATTATTACCACCACTATCAACCACTATCAGCCAGTATCAAAAAGTTTTTTAACCATTATTAACAACTATTAGCTATCATTACTACATCAACCCTGACTAACCATTCCTAACCACTATTAACTACTATTAACCACTATATTGGCCATTGTATTCACCATTCTGAACCATTATCGCTAGTATATGACTATTATGAACATTAACCGCTGTTAATCGGTATATCAACCAGTATCAACCACTATCACTATTATGAACAGTCAATACTATATTATGATTATTGTGAACCATTAACTATTATTCACTATATTAGCCACTATCACCATTCTGAATACCACTAGCAACCACTACTTGACCGCGGCAGGATCTGGACGAAGCGGCAGAACGTGCGGAGCGTGGGGGGCGTGGCTCCCCGGGCGCGTGGGCGCCACCGGTGGGGCCACCGGTGGAAATCGTCCGCACGTCCCCTGAGGCGGAGCAACCGGGGTCAAGCCATGGGCCGCAGGCTGAGCATCGCCATTTCTAGGGTTCATTGATGGCTTAGCACAATGAACCTGGGTGGTAACTATGGTCCATTTCTAGGGTTCATTTGATAAATCACCATTTCTAGGGTTCATTTCTAGGGTTTGATATATGAAACTGCTGGTGGAATTGCTGGATTGACGTTGATCTGCGCCTTTTTTTCCATGTAGGTGAGCTATCCCGACCCCAATTGCACGTGCAAGTATTGACCATATTTTTGCCTGGTGGTTGGGAGGGAGCTGAGGAGCCAGGGTATTCCTGTGGCCCTTAAAAGGGAGAGAGCTATGCAGCTATAGACTTCCAGCAGTTCAGCTTTCCCTGGTCGCACCAGGTGCCTTTGTTCTTAGCACCCAAGACCGAAGAAACTCGGCGCGCCAAGGATCAAGGCTTCTGGAATCCATAGGAAGAGCGTGACTCCAGGGATGACAAGGGACCAGTGGGGATGACCCCACTAGTTGGTTTGAGGCGCTTCAACATATGGGTTTGTGTTTTGTTCAGGGGGTCACTCAAGTAATTAGACTTGGGCTGAAGTAGGGCCCTGCGAAGCATACCCCCGAAGCATGCCCCCGAAGCATACCCCGAAACATACCCCCTCAAAACACATTTATTATTCAGGGTGGCTTGCAGCCACTAACTTAGATTTGGATTTCTAGAGTTTTTGGGAAAGGTTTGATTTACCATAAGCGAAAAATTGATTGTTTGGAAAGGGATCCTTTAAGCCACCAGCTGTGCCAAGGAGAAAGAGTTGCATGACAAACACAAGACCTTGGAGCTCCTCGGCGTGAACCCGAGATTCCCCTAACCTACGACCTTGAAAAAACAACTTGAGATCCATTGCTTGGTAGTGATAATCATGAGTTCCAGCGATCACCAGTGGGGATATGAGAGTTCACCATTCACAGGATGACAAGTGTAATCCATTGTGGCATGACGATCTTGGTGCAACAGTGGCAATCCGCATATTTGATGCTGAAGCGTGCGAAGTAGATGGCTGCTCATTCTTGCAAGTCTCATTTCGGTGGTGCTACGGTGGATCATACCAACTTGCCTTGTTAATGTGTTTGCCCTTTGCCAGTGGGTCGAAAACTGAGTGAACGTGCTGCATGGGAAGGTGCACGATGTTTGCCAATGGCTGTTTGCCTTTGACCTACCCAAATCAATCCTGAACACGGCCCCACTAATTACCCTGTTTTCATTCACGGCCATCGTTGAACCACAAAACCATTGTTCCAGCCGCCAACCGCAAGTAAACCGGACAATTTTTTCTCTGGGAGTTTGTTGTCAACCGAATGCTCCATGTGTGGCATATTTTCGGGTACCAGTACCAGCATTTACTGATAAGATGGTCCAAATGCAATTAGATATGCCATATAGGAAGTATTTTGGTTAAACATTCGTCCACCATGCAGGAGCCCCAGGCCAAGACAGCTGTGACACCTCAAGTTGTTGGCATCATGACGGTAGAGCAAACCAAAAACATGAACAACAACGTGTACCGATGCATTCATGGCATGTGCTGTGATAAGTTGCGAAAGACTCGTGGAAAAATGCGCCTTGGCCCAATCTTCAGTGACCTCTTAACGAGTAGTGACGGGCAAGCACAACGGGGCCGCACCAGGACCTTCCTGGAAGCCACGATGCTGAAACTGGATATCAAATTGGATGCCCTATTGAAGGTTCCCCGGGTTCCTAGCAGTGGGGCCGGAACTGTGACGGTGGGACAGTGCTAATAGCAGTGCTAGTTATTCAGGGTCAAATTTTTTGAGTGATGTGTACTTGGCCGTGGTTGCTGCATGAAGGCCATTCTTAGCAGCGAGCGACGCTTTCACTAAACATCATGAGGGGACAGCGTTTGGCGACTGTTTTTGACTGCCCACCCCGCGAAGTGGGTGCACGATCAAACTAGCTCATGGTGTTCAAGAAAGATGATATCGTTGGAAGATTAATATTGAAGTTTGCCAGTGTGGAAGTTGTAATTGGACATGCCACCCTTTCATTGTTGACCGCAGGCCAAAGCTATGTACACAAGAGATGCCATTAAGATCTGTCAAGTAATTCTGGTTGGCAACATGATTGGCAACCTTGCACGGATGGCTTCCTTATGGTCCCAATGTCCTAAAACAGGGGCCTTGCTGATGCGGACCGGCCTGGCAGAAAGCATTGTATGGCGACTGTTGATTAATGTTGCCTTTCTGATGCCCCCGGCGATGTCAGAGGCCCGGGCGTAGGAAATGATTCAGTCATTGTAGGCTTGCCGTGCCTGGTATGTCGGCGGAACACGGTGGAACTATGTGGGTGTTTCTCAAAATAGGGGTACCCCCAAATCATCAATTTAGAACCATTTACAGCAGTAAACCAACCATTTTGCCCCCCCCCCCCCATTTTGAGAAAAAAAAAAAGAAACCACCATGTGGAACTATGACCAGTTTACAGCAGAGCACTTGCCGCAGTGTGCTGACACGAGTTGCGGCCCTGCCTCGGCGAGGACAGCAAGAAAATCAAGGCACTTGGAAAATTCCCACGACGACCACCGAACCAACCTCGCATGCCCATGCTGCTTGGCTGACCTTGCCACCGCTTGCAACGTAGCAACGTGGACATTTCAAGGATCCGATGATATCCCATGTTTTTTTTTCGTGAGGAGCAACGCTCCTCAAAGTTCACCCATTCCGAGTTCAGGAGAGGTCACTGAATGGTCAATAATTCGCCCAGATATGCCCAGATACTCCACGAAAGGTATATTAACCCACCTGTTTGGGTCACTTTATAAGTATATTGGCTGGAGATTTTAAACATTTTTTCCCCAGTACTCATTAGCAAAGGCTTGGGTGACAAGCATCTTTTTCATACACCTTACAACCCCCAACCAGTAATAATAATTATTAGCCATTAAAATCATTATGTTGACCATGATTGACCACTAGTTCACCATGGGTGGTTCAACCACCAACCAGCAGTAGTATAGCTTTAGGGAA
>VSDK01022499.1:261852-274352 GCA_009767595.1 Symbiodinium kawagutii
GGGAAAGATGCCGTACATGGAGCATTTGGGTAGTCCACGTGTCCTGTGGGGCAGTCCGGCGTTGCCAAGGGTCCTAGTGCATGGCGCACTTGGTTGGTGTTACCACGAAGGTATACGACGGTCACGATCGCATCATTCGATCTATTTAAGTATATGTGTAAGATGCTATAAGTATAATTTTCATCAATTTCAGTAACCATGAGTAATCATTAGAAATCATCATCATCATCATCATCATCATCATCATCATCATCATCATCATCATCATCATCATCATCATCATCATAATCATCAACATCATCATCATCAGCAGCAGCAGCATCATCATTCAATTCAATTATATATCAACTCCTACCGAGTGGAGTGGTACCCATGGTAATTGTGGTCATGAATTAGTCGGTTTTTAACCCACCCAAGTCACGTTATATCTTCCCGAACTGGTAGTTGCCCTAGTGGTAACCCAAGTTTCTATTTGCTTGAACATGCTGCTGGGGTTAGAACTTAGGACCATGGTGAGCTAAGCCCTATAAGGTAGCTGAACTAATCCCTAAAAACCATGCTTAATGACCACTTGCTAAGTGGGGGTGAACATCCAAGTGGGTGTACCACTTTGTACTTTTGTATATATCATACGGACTACATTTACCACGGCTACTAGTCTACTAGTTATCTCTTCCCAAACTGACTACTGTAAATTTACCACTGCTAGTTACTCTAGGGCCCCAGCCTGACTAACTTGACTACTTGGGGTGTACCACTCTGTAGTTCAAAGCTCCCTTCATTGTCAAAGCCATCAGTAACCATCATTAACCATCGTTAACATAGAACTAACCATCGCTGAACTCCTCGAGATGGTGATTGAGAGAGAGAGAGAGATAGAACTAACCATCATTCACCACCTTATGGGTTTTATAACCATCATTAACCACCATAGACACATCATTGAGAGCCTCATCGCCCACCACTTCAACCATCCAAGGTCTCCGCGTTCCTCCGACGTCGGTTCCGGCGCGCACGGCTCCGTAGCGATGCTTGGTGGCGGTGCTGAGGTCAGGGTGAAGCGATGTTAGCCACTAGATGGATTACATGTACCGCGGGCCGACAATGGTTGATGACATCTTTATATACTTATGATGGTCAAGAACCAGTCCAGTAGCTGACCATGATTGATCCGGGTTACATTTGCTAGCAATGTGCTGGATTTTTCTTGGTGTTTTGGGGATGAGATGGATTTACCCTGTATCCGCAAAACATTCAAGTGCTTAGCAGTGGATTCATAAGCGGCTTAACTATCCCAGGGCTAACCAATCATTCGCTCCTTTGCTAGTTATAAACTGCAGGCTTAACTAGGGAAAAACATCCTAAGTGTTGGCTCATGGTTGAGTAGTTGGCTCATGGTTCTCTATTGGCCATCCAAGTCCTAGTTATCAAATCGGTGTGGTGGTTGACTAGTTATACACCATTGATCTAGTCAAAATGATTATATATATATAGCTTTTAAGAATCCTAGTCATAAACCAGCCCAGTAACTAAGACCCAGCTTTTTTTACCACTAGGATTCGGATGCTTAAGAAGAAATGATTTGTTCATGGTTAGTTTTCAACCAATCATGCTGTGGCTGTTTACAAATGAACCTTTTGCTATGGCGCGTTGGGTGACATTGGCTGAGATTACCCCATGATTCAGTTGGGTAAACAGAGAGGCGCCCGTAATGAATGTTCACCCTGGATCAATGATTAAGAAGGAGTATCCCCCGAAAGCCGTCGTTTTCTCTTAAATTGGTCCCCCCCGCTATTTAACTAGGTTTAATGACTCCAGGGATAGCATTGACCTTTAAGAAGTTATGTTTACCATGGGTCGATTCAGTCAACAACGAGGCAGAAAAGTAGCCAGCGGCCAGCCATAGAAGTTCGAGGAATGACAGGCATGCCATTTTTGCAATTTTTGTACAACCAACGATGACAAACTATACAAATGCCATATGGTCATAGCCAGTTTGGGTTGCTGATAAAATGTCAGCATCACAGTCCAACAATTTGATATCCTGCGCTCCCAAAGCCTCAATTCTTTTGCTGGTTGGTGGTTTCAAACATTGTTTATTTTCCCTAGTGACTAATATGTTTCATAGGAGTTGAAACCACCAACCGGTTCAAATTTCACCATTTTTGCCCCTGGCTCACATGCAATCTGAAGCAAATTGAACGACTTCCCAGGAAATTGAGACCAGCAGCGACGAGAACAGCTCTACATCCTGAAGCGTTTCGATCGATGCGCCTCGGTTCACGCGGCTGTCACTTGTGCGCGCCAGAAAGGGCGAGGGATGGTTGACATACGATATATGTGTGTGTTGTTTATTTATATATGTTTATATCCAGGTATATTTACATGTTCAAATATTTTGATAATGGAATCATGTTGATAAATGTTATTGATCATGTTTTATCAAATGATTGTAAAACATGGATCATTTGGATCTTGATTGATAATCGGTAATTAATATAAACAAGGACTAGTGTTCAATTCTATGGTTCATGATGGCTAGTACTGAGTACTTGTCGATATTGGTCAGGGATTCTAAGTATTGCTTGAGAATGCCATTTCACAATGGGCCAGTATCAACCATGACCAACGCAGTCATGAAGTTTAAATCTTTCTTAGTGATTATGATGTGGGAAGACTGTCCACCATGGATTTTGGCTGTTGGATTTGCTATTGCGGATGGTTGTGAAACAGCTTTCTCGGGGTGGTTGGAGCTACCCCAACTGTATGAGCCGAGGTTCTAACCAACAAAACCTACTTGTTACAAGGTCATGGCTGGTGGGAGCCAAGACTGCTGCATGCTGAGACGTTCCCAACAAGTTGAAGGCAAGTGATCTCAACGTGGAACTTTCAAGCTTTCAAAAAATCTACGGGGATCAGGATTTTAACACGCGACAAGGGCCTGTAAGTGAACGTCACTATTCGTACCAAATGTACATTTTCGGCAGTTTGAGGCCTGCCTCTAGGCTAGCTGTGGACAGGCTGACCATGTCCAGTTTGCAAGATCAGTATGTGGCGACATTTTGGATGCTCACCACGGAACAGTCGCCTTGAATGGATTTGAACATCTTAATGGTTTACATCCTTTCACCCATGATCCAGAAAGAACCAGCCATCAACCAGTGTACAGTCAAGACACTATCAAACATCATTGACCGCGTTAGCAAATATGAATCGTTGCATTCTTGGAAACATAGTTAGAATAAGCATCATATTCATAGCATTCTTGAAAAAAAGTCAGCAACAAAGTCCACGATCACAACCAGCGCCATTGTGGGTTCTTTCAGCCCTGCCAGGTACATGGGCAAACGGCTCTCAGGTTCCGAGCCTTGGCAAGCATCAGGCACATGGACCAGCATAGCCGAAACGGATACGGTGGCGCCTTGGTAATCAATTGCTAGTAGTGATTCATAGTGGTTCCTAGCAGTTGGTAGCTAATAGTTGAAACACTAATAGTATCTAATAGTTGATATGGTTTGAAACCACTAGTGATCAGCTGCTAGTAGTAGTTGGTAGGCTAGTACTAGTATCTGTTTTGGCTGGGCCACCAGGTCGCCTTCAGCCCCACTGAACTAACCAGATGGCGATAGAGAGAGAGAGTAGCTGTTTGTTTCTTTTAAAAAATCTAGTGGTTAATAGTGGTTACTAGTAGTGGATACTAATGAACTCATAATGATGGGTTAATCAACTATGATTCCTGACATCGGGAATGTTGGAAAGATATTGGATAGCAATGGTCAGGAATCCAACATCTAGGAAAGCAATATCCAGGTATAAGAACTTTATAGTTTTATTGGATAGCAATGGTGGAGCCTCCGTGTTTTTGACTGTTCAGGCTCTATCGCTCGATGTCTCTAGCTTTCACCTTGAAACGTATAGATGTGCATATACTCCAGGTTAGTAGTGGAGTGTAGTGGACACTAGTGGTTGCAAGCGGTGCAATTACTAATGGATGGTAGTGATTGTGACCATGGCCAAAACTTGTTGATCCTGGGTTGGTCAATGACGGCTGATGATGGTTGATAATGGTATGTATAATATATGGTGACCCATGATCGTCGATGGTGTTGGCAATGTTGGTTCACGATGAGTTCGCATAGTAGGCCACACCCATCAACAAGCTCAGCAAGTTCGGCCGTGACCGAAGATGGACTGTTGAACAAGCAGCGGCTGACTGTCGCGTTGGAGCTGCACCAGGGGCGACAAAGCATGGATGCACAGCTGTTGTGCAACTGGGTGTAGCCACTAAAGTGGTGGTTACCTGTTCAGTAGTGGTGGTAACCACTATACAACGGTGATGCCTTGGTGGTGATTCAGGTGTGCATCGGTGCCCCTGGTTACACCCAGGGTGGTTACCAATATATGGTATCAAAAAAAAGGCTTCAGGGTGGTGACCTGTTTTGCCTTTATGTTTTTTGTTTGGTTCACTGCGATGTCCTGGTTCTGTTGGGCAGCCAACGGGACGCAGATGCGCTAAGGAGCACGCCATACAGAGCGACAAAACCGAGGGATTTCCTGCCAGCATTGATGAAGCTACGGCATCGATGTCCTCCTGGACTCGAGCCTCCAAAGACCGAGCCTCGACATGGCTGCGAGTTGGAGTTGGGGGCGGGCCCCCGAGGTGTGTGGCATGACTTTATGGATTGATTTCAAGGACGTGTGGCGAACTAATGTGATGCCACAGCGTTGTGATGTGATGTCATGCAATGTATGTTAGAAGCCATGCCCTGTTGTGAGTTTGATACTTGATTAGCCTGGGCCTTCAGTGCTCTCGTTGTCTACAGCTGTGCCCCAAGCATAATCATACCTGGCCAAGGGGCCCGGCCGTGAGCCAGTAGGAAAAGGGTCATTTCTTGGGCTTGGCTCAGCTTTCCAACTCATGATGAATCTTGCCTTCCATAGGTTAAATCTTAGGACCAGCTTTCCTGCCCTCCTGTGGTTAGCTTTCTGGCTCCGGATCCTTTTTTTCTTGTAGTTCGAGATATGCTTCAGGATAGGCTTTGGAGCATGTAGTGACTAGTGACTAGAAAGCTTGTTTCAGAAACTACCCTAAAAGTAGCGAGTAAAGTTGTGTGGAGTTTCTGGGCCAAGGAAGAGGAACAATTGTGTGGTACTGTAATGCATTGTAGGGTATACTGACATGTAAAATACATGTACTGTATACAGTACATATATAGATGTAGATGTGTGTGTGTGTGTGTGCACCTGCTTGTTTGAGTGCTGGTCTCCATCTCCATTGGTACCTTTCAAATTGGGCATAAAATAAAGTGAAGAATGATTAGAACAAATAAACAGGTCCTGTGGATATGTATCTTAATCGTTAAGCACAACGAGATCGTTCTTTCATGAGCCATCATTAAGTGATCATTAACCATGATCTAGCCATCATGGATAACTGTATCAAACTATTTTTTCAACCATTGCTTAATCGTAGTACTCTTCTACATTCTCCATGACTAACCATCAGACATTTAATGGAGCATTTGATCAGCCATCAGTCATCAGTGATAAAGCGTTTCTTGGTGACCACTATCAATGGCCATCTCACAACTATGAGTAATTATCCAGATGCCCCCAATGGCTTTGCATGGCTTTGCACTGTCTGAACCATCAAGGATCACCATCAACCACCATTAGCCACACCATTGCCCATGACTCAGCACCAGCTCATTAATCACCTGGCAAGTAAGTGGTCAACCATTGCCAACTATATCGCCACCAAATTCCATTCTCAGCAATCACCACTGGCCAACAGTAACCATCCGCTGACTATTGATTGAACCATGGATTGATTCAAAAACCATTGATTAATTATTGACTCAATCAATGCTTCAAATCATTGTTGACCATCCGTCTAATCCGTTCACCATTGAACCATTCACGAACCACCAGTGAACCATAGCTGTCCAACATGGACCCTTGCACTTGTCGCACACCGATCTTCCAACTTGCAAGGGGGGCCAAGCTGTTTTTCCAGGTCCACAACACCACCCATGAAGCAGCAGCAAAACCACTCCCCAGGCTTCCATTTACCTAAATATTGCATAACCAGTTGGTTTCTACCATTGTTGTTTGGGGTTGGTCACCAACTTTAATGGTAACTGGAAGGGTAGGAACTGCTTAACCCCTTTCTGAGCCACTTCACCACCATCTATTCACGCATGCTTCCTTGACCACCAGCCCACCAGCCTGAACCTCCACCCACGAGCCCACCTGAACTGCCACCATCCCCAGGGGTTTGGCGCGCCATGTCGCGCGGTGCCATGGCGCACCGGGCTGGCTCTCTGGATTCCAATGGCGAGGTTGCCGTGGCACCACCCGCGGGTGCAGGTACCTGGGCGCAGGGGGCGGAAGTGACGGTTCCATCATGCGACTTTTTATAGGGATTAATTTCAGCTGTGTATTGGATTACAATGGATTATAGTTGTAATGGATTTTAATGGCTTACAGGGTTCCATAGTTTACATAAAACCAGTTTTATAATTCATCATAATGGCTTATTGTGCATTTGTATAGGGAATTTTTAGGGAATTTATAGCGGTTAAAATGGATTATAGGGATTATAATGGCTTACAGAGTTTTACAGGGGTCATATATGTATCATGGCGCCAGGGGATCAGCAACAATGGTGAACAAAAATGCTACTGGTTGGTGGATGGGCTTGGCGCAGTGCCGAGGTGATCTTAGCAGCTGTGATGATGATGATGATGATGATGATGATGATGATGATGATGATGATGATGATGATGATGATGATGGGTGGTAGTCATGGTTCACTGGCTGGTTGTTTTTAAATAGCTCGTTTGCTTACACATGGTTGGTTGGTTGACACACATTTTTTTCAAAGGGGTGGTTAACCACAAGCCAGATGGGCGTTTCTCAAGTCATAGAGGACCCCTAAATCATCCAAGTCAGTAGTGATTGAAAGCAAAAACCAACCACTTGGGGGGCCCCCGTTTTAAGAAACCCCGAAACCCCGGATGAGTAGATCATGGTGAGTGGTTTTGTGTTGATGATTAATCATATAATGGTTGATGGGATTGGCTGATTGATCCTCAATGGTATCGAGGGGTGATGATTAAAACTAGAGCGACCCGGTGGTAGCATGGTTGGGTGGGAGTTAGGCTTGGCACCCGAAAATGGACAAGGAAAGTCATGCGCACTCATTTTATATGGAGAAACCCCGGGTCAAAGTTCCCATAATCCTTTTATAGATCAGAATAATGTGCATGCTCACAGGTGCCCGATTTTGTTGTCTTTTGGATCTATGCTCGTTGCATGATGTTGCATGTCCACACCCAGCATCATGGAAGACGGCGGTACTCTTAAGTTTTGCAGTTTTCTCAAGAAAAACTGATAGATTTAGGTTGGTTTGCTCCTATGGTTGGAAACGCCCAACATGGGCAGACGCGTGACACTAGCATGGCTGTGTGTTGATACTCATTTTTTACACTAAAGGCTGTTCACATTGATAATCCACTCGCATTTGTTAAAGTTCGGGCAACATCCATACACTTAGTGGCATCAGGTTTATTAATGTTTTATTTTTTTGGTGGCTTGCAAATAGATTTGCACTGGAATGCATTCACATAGGCATACGCACACAGATATTCATGACACATAGGCATGCAACCTTTTTCCCCCACATTAATGTTTTTTTGAAACTGTCCAAAGGTTCACGCGTGTTTATGCATTCATGTTTTTTTTTGGTGTGCTTACATGATTACGCGATCCATAAATATGAAATCCTAGATCTTTAGCATAAGCATATCGTCCATCTCTATGTCTATGCGCATGTCCCTGTGTGCGTGCGTTTGTGAGTGTTGGCAGGTGCTGCTATTCTTGGGCTTCCCTTTTTGGATCAAGACTTTCCTACCACCAAGCTGTCTTCCTACGATGTCCTCGCTAGAACTGTCTCCAAGGTTCCATGGGCTTCATGTGATCCGAGAAAATCAGAAGCATCTGAGCTGGGCATAGCCGGGCAACGCCAAGACTTCAATCCCCGATCTCTTTTCGAAGCGTCGTTCTGGGTCGCCCCGTGGAGTTTTCTCCTTCGTGGCGCTGCAAGCGTGGTGGGAATGCAGTAATGCAGCAGCTCATTGGTTTGTCTTACTGCTTGGTGGCTTTGAACATTTTTTCCCGAGTGTTAACAAATGGTTGGTTGGTTGACTCATATTTTTTTCATAGGGGTTGAAACGACCAACTAGTGTAGATTGTGACAGGCTCGCTACCAAAGCAGGTCCGGTCAGTCCGGTCTGTTGATCATAATTTGGCAGGATCTTTCGATCTGGAATCACAATAGGTTGGGAACGATTTGTCCACTTGCACCACCCTAATTAGTCACCACCATTCATCAAGCTGAATCACCATGGTCCGCCACCAGCTCAGTTGATCCCAAAAATTGCGGTGGATAGTTAACAGCGGTGCATTGTTTGTAGCCAATGTGAATGCTAGGTCTTTGCAGGTTTCTGGGTAGGTCATAGCCAACCATCCCCACATTTGGAGGATGTGAACAGCTAGGGGTACAGGGGCCACCCACAGCCACAGATGGATAGGGACCCCCGAAACTGGGATGAAGCCGAAGCTGTAGCTTTGTAGCTTGGTTATGCTAAGATTGACTCACCACTGGCATTTTTGCCGTGTGGCCATGACCAGTACATACCATCACCATCCATTGGTCCATCACCATTAATTAAACCTTACTTAAACTAAAGCATAGTATGATATTAGATCGATGATTAAACTAGAAATTATACATAATTTGTGACTTACCATCAATCAAAGGGGTTTATGAGCTTCGATGGGTCCCCCATTACTGCCCCACATGGCGCAAGCAGTCCGGCTCGCGGTGTCCTTGTGAAGCAGCCAGTGTGCCCAGATGGTGCGCTTTTGCTGTTGCAGTAAATGAACCCGATGCCCCGCCCCGTTCTGTTGGTTGGGAGGGATTTGCTTGGATAGAGGGGTCTGCCTTCTAACGGGCGAGCCGAGGAGCTACCCGGGGTGCCCGTTCACCAAATGGTAGGCCCTTTGAATTTGAAGAACCCAAAAGCAGTAAGTAGTTGATAGACTACCAGCTGCCTTCTCTTGTACAGAGCCTGGTTTGAGATCCTCCCCCACTGATCATAGCTCGCAGTAACCATGTGATTTCACCCATCAGTGCAATATTAATCAACTATCAACCGAGAAGACCTCACGCAAATTACCCCAGATAACGGACATCATGTTGGTTGCTTATGTGGCCAATATGGGTCACCCCAAAAAATACTATATTTTTATAACAAGGAACACTAATAATGAACGTACTGGAACTCGGTCAATAATGGAATTCAGTATTATTGTTGATGGTTGTTGGCAACTAGGAGGCCCTCTACCGTATGTTCCATCATGAGTCATCATGTTTGCATTGCGATTTTCAACAATTGATCCTTGAAAATGTGTATTCACTTGATCTAGACCCGGAAGTTCAACCCCAAATCCCCCAAAAGTAGGTGATTTCCTCGTACGTCAAGCATCATCATCCTTAAGTCGCAGACTCAGATGGCTTAGGAAACACCCGACTTTCATTTGCGGATTCGTGTGCTTCCTAAGAGTGTGTGGGCCACCAATGGTTCTTACGAAGGGATCACCCCACCAGTTTGTGACACCAAGCAATGAGGAAGCTGCAGCAACAGTTGGCTTCAAAAAGGCCATTGCAGACCATGATGATCATGATGCACCATGCAAGTGCGACTTCTGAATGGCAGCAACGGGTCGGGGCATCGAATTAATTCGAACCTAGTTCTCCTTTGGACTGTACACCTTCGCCCACAACAAGGGTTGCTGGTAGTAGCTGCAGGCTCAGCATTGCTGGTGATTTGAGAAGTGCGGATGTTGATTGAAGTGTTCAAAGGGTGCTGTCGTGATGATGGCATCAGAGTCGGCCGGCAAAATGGTAGATTGTCAGACCAGATAGACTGGAGATGACATGCCAGGGTCGGGAACACCCGAATTCCCTTCAAGCAACGACTAAGACTCCCCATGTGGTGTCTCGGTGTCTCGGGATTAATTAGGCAAAACATGCCACAAAAAATGCGAATGTGATGTTGGCTGTTTGGTAATAATTTAACCGACGCACACAAATAGGAAAGCTACAGTAGTTGGAGATGGTATACATGCGCGTATTTTCCGAAGATGAGCCCCAACACAATTCCCAGATACAGCGCTCGCATGAGCACTTCGGATTGGTTTCACATCCTGAGATTCCTGCTTTCCCATCCAAACATGCCAAATAGAATTAGAAACATCCAAGCCATGGGATGATTAGAACTTGTGGACACCTCCATGATTGACCATGGCAAAACGCGTGTTTTAAATGAGCATTTGTTGTTGCAAATTGTTACGCTTCATTGCATGCCAACCCATGGGACTAGTTCCAACTAACCCTTGTACTCTTAGAGCATTTGTAAACTAGATTTAAGTTGGCTCTGAACCATCAATGGTGTGCATGTACCAAAAGGGCAATCAGGATGATAGTGGCGTCTTCAGAAATCAAAAGTTTGCCTTGACGCAGGTTTGGTAGAGATTGGTAGCATTCGACGCGTAGATAATTTTGTAGAGGCTACAATGTGTTCGTAGCAATTATCAATCCTGAGAGCGGAAGGGAAACCGGCTAGCATGTAGAAATGGCAGGTCTTTATGGATTTTCCATTGCTATGTTCGATTACCAGAAGGTATCTATATTTGAACAGTAGCTGATACACAAGGGCCGTTTTGTTTGTTAACTGTCGATGCAGCAGCTTAGACGATGCCTTGCCATTATGTGCATGCACGTTTGCAGGGACCTTGATCTCCAATCACCTTCGCTGTCTTTTCCAGGGGTCTGCAATGCCTTAGGCATGTTTTCAGAAGCTGCCTACTTGGGTGGCACAACCGTTTCAAGTGCAGAGGTGCTGCTGTTTTTGTGTTTCAGCCGAAGCTGTAAAAAATCCGGCCAAGCACGGCGCAGAGCAGTGTCCCGCTTCATATTATGTTGAAACCTGAAAGCAGTACTGCATGATTCAGAATTTCGGTGCTGGAGCATTGGTGGTGAAGAAGCACAATTCATGGTCGGTTTATTCTGATGGGTTTTTCATTGTCATTTGACAAGCTTTCTCGAAGCAAAACTTGTGAATCAGCAAGGTGCTGGTAAGTACCAAATTGTGGTTTGCTCTGGTGCTTCGATCGCTGCTTCCACAACACAAGGCTTTTCTTGTGGCAAATTTCTTTAAGGTCTACAAAAAAGATATCAAAAAACACGCACTACTGACTGTTGGTGCATTTTGGTTGCATCGCTCCCTATGTGTCCACCATGGATTTGATTACGGCAAAAGGCTCTTTTTTACATCATCAGTCCGCAATGTAACAACGTGCTTAACTACAACTTGTTGTGTTTGCTGCACTGCAGTCGTGGTGCTTGGCGGATGAAGGCCACAACAGTGCCACATGTCGTGTGGATTTTCAGCACGCTTTCAGTTTTCACAACAGATTGGGAAGGCGGGTCGACATGCATGGGCATGCACAGGAGGCATGCGTCAGGGCAGGTCATGCGCTTAGCATGTGCAGAAACCATCAGAAAACCCCTTGGCTTCGAGATATCCACACGCACAATCACTTGTGCACTAAAAATTCATAAGCATAAAAATTCACATGCATTACTATCCTGATAGCAAGCGCAATCATGTTTAACGCATTTAATCATTTATTTTTGTGGAATGATCAGTTATTTCTTTTTCTATATTGAATTGCTAAATCATTTGGGAGGACAACCTTCCTACATACATGTATATCTAGTTACCTGTATCTATTTCGATGTATGTCTAGATATTTTCTTGTTCATTCATTGTTCAATCTATATCTATACATACGTGATTCATTGTTAAATCTATATCAATACATAGGTGATTAGACGTGAGTGTATTTAAGTTTTAGACCTTCAAACATCTTCAAACGATTTGCGCTTGTGGGCAGGGCTAGGCCGGTAGTAATCCGGACCCCTTGAGCACCGGTCTGGAGTAATCCAGTTAGTCCCAAGTTGGGGGTGATGCAAGTTATCAACCTGGCGCTGCCGTTGGTTGGTCAAACTCCGTTGTTTTTTTTCATCTCAAGGCTGGTTTTACACTCAAGTAGTTTGTCTGGATATACCTCGTTTCACACCCACACTTAGGTTGGATATACCTGGTTTTTACATTGATGATGTTGGATGGGGTATACCTGGTTTTGCGCTTAATGAGTTAGGCTGGATATAGCTGATTTTAAATTTGTAGTTAGGTAGGAGAAAACTGGTTTTACATTTATGGCTCGATGGGAGATACCTGGTTTTGCATTTATTTAGTTAGGCTGGATATAGCTGGTTTTCCCCTGAACTGGTTTCGTGTACCTGGTTTTACACTTAATTTGTTTGACTGGCTGCACGCGGCTTAACACTCGCAATTGGATTGGATATA
>VSDK01022499.1:276072-309674 GCA_009767595.1 Symbiodinium kawagutii
CATACATACATACATACATACATACATACATACATACATACATACATACATACATGTGTGGATGCATACTTACGCCCTTCATGCGCACAGGCATTCACGCATACATTGCTTCATGCCTTCATGCGCTAATTCATACTTACATGCGCAAGCACGCACTGGCACATACGAATGTGTGGTTGCATCTTTGCATGTTTGCATGCAACAAGCATACCCGTGATAGATTGTCAGGTTTTGTGTATGACTTGCTCAGATGTTTTTTCACCTTCGTTCACTAGCTCGGTTTGTATGCAAATGTTGCAGTTGTTTGTTTGCGTATGTGCCAGCTTCCATTTAGTCTTACATATTTCAATCTTTCAAGTCAACTAGAAGCGCACAGACACAGGCCCACGACACAGGCCCACGACACAGCGCCGGGCACCCGCAACCGCACGCGCATACAGATAACACACAAACAGACGTCTACTTGTCGCAGTGGCAAGCCTTGTCGCAGTTCCTGTGTACACGATCCGCATGGGCAGCTTCCATGGTGGACCCATGGCTCCGGCACTCCGCTGCCGGCGCCTTTCACTGCGGCCTCGAGGGTCGAAAAAGATTTTCCGCGGTGGGCAACCCAGCACTTGCTTCTTGCATCGCTTTGGATGGGCTGCATTGGCGCAATTTTCACAAGTAGCCCATTCAAACTTGTGCAATTTTCTTGGTTGGTTTCTTTTGGTGTGAATTTCACATTTCAAATTTTTGGGTTCTATACCTGCTTTGTTTTTTGCGATCTTTGCATGTCGATTGGGACCCAAGTTTGCAAACAATCGGCCTTTGTATGCTCATAGGCTCTGAGTCAATGCTCCCGGTGAACATCCCATAAATGACCAATCATGTCCAAGCTAGTTTTTGTTGGGATGTTCATCCTTCCAACAAATCAATTCATTTTTTGGATTGTTGGTGCCCAGACGGGTCATACCCAAAACCATTTTTACAACAGACGCATGGCTGAAACTTGTGAATATACACATGCCATAGAAACTTGTGAACATCTACAATGCCATGGAAAAAAAACGGGCTTCGTCCAGAAATAGTGTACCTCCATGTCGCTGCCTTGATGGTTTACAGGATGGTACCTCGCCGATCTGTAGGCTTGCGAACATACACCTAAACGATTACCTATGGTATCCCGTAGTCACTTTAGTTCCAATATAGCCCAAAAAGATTAAATCCATGCGTCATGATGCAACATGTAAGATAACCCAACACTTGCTAACCGCTATCGAGGGCATAGGCGCACACCTTGATCCTCCTTTTCCCCGCTGAAAATCGTGGTTCAGCTGTTTGGGTGGAACCGACAGCTGGGGTTTCAGCGATATTGGTGAAAGGCTTAGCTATCTCAGCTTCTGTGAGGGATCTTTTTGGGGTATGTGGAGTCGTTAAACACGTGAGGATGCTAAACCAGCCGCTGGGCGATAGATACTGGCCTTCACGTACCGGAATGTGAGTGTCTCAGTCGTGCATTTGGAGAGAAGGTGTTTGTCCTGATGGGTCGAAACAATTCCTAGACATGACATTACCATTGTGTCAGGAATATGAAACGGCTTGGACGTTTAACAATAGGTGCAGTAGAGAAAATGGTAAACCAGCGTTTAACCATCATTTAATCATGATCAGCCACCAGCAACAAGCAGCTTGTGCTGCCATTCTTCAATCATTATCAACCGTTGTATTTACGATAATTTGCCCGCCGTTGTTCATCATTCAAGTGGTTGCATCCCTATTGTGACCCTGCTGCCACCTATAATATGCCTATCAACCAGCCTGAATGTATCCATCATTTAGCGATGTGTACTGGTAGTAATTATCGACCGTACCAGATCATCAATTTACAATCATTATCATTACAACCATCAAATTCACCCGATTCACGATCACATGTTTGATTACCACACCATCATTATCGGCATCAGTGCTCAAGAATGATCTTCCAAAGCATCATTAAAAAAACACGTATTACATATTTATGATCTTTTTTCCATGATTAACCATCATTCTTTACTGCTGGGTATCTCATATCCAATTTGTTTGTCAATGCTAATTACATTAACACAAATCTTCATTGTCTATCATCAACGATCAATTCTTAGCTCAACAACTCCTCACCACTTTGTAACAAACCATCAACAAACCATCATCATCGTAAACATATGTAATCATATCGATGATCCAATAGTGATTATCCATTCAAACAAATGAACCACCACCTCTTTTTTGAATAAATCTACGGCGTTTTGGCCATCATTCACCACCCTCAAACAAATTGAATAAATCAATTATGATTATTGAATGCCGTTTTCTGACTACGGTGAGTCATATGGGTGTTTCTCAAAATAGGGGTACCCCCAAATCATCCATTATTAACCACTTATAGTGGTAAACGAACCATTTTTAGGGTCCCCTAGTCTGAGAGAAACCCCCATATTAACTAACCACCATCAACCATCGCTTCCTGTTGAGCGCCCACCTCACCTGCGCCACCGGTGCTCACTGCGTAGGCCCTGGCAGCCCTGGAGTCGCTGCAGGCCGCCTTCGCCTCCGCCGGCGCTCCACTGCAGGGCTTGGCACAGCGCCTCGAGGAAGTGATCTCGGCCGCTGGGAAGCGATGGCCGTGGATGGTGGGTGGTAGGGCAGCTAGTCATGGGAGTTGATGGGTGACCATGACTGATGGTTACTGATGATGTGTTCAACTGGTGGTTACTGGTGGTTACTGGTGGTTGAGAATAGTGGTTAATGATGCGCTTAATGATGCTCAATGATCGTTAATGATGGTTAGTAGTGCTTAATGATGGTGATAACTCCCATGGTAGTTGGTACATGGGGTTGATACATCATGGTGGTTACTGTGGGGGTAATATATGGTTTATTGGTGAAAAGGTGATGGTTGATTGATGTTGATGGGGAATGATGGGATTACTATAGGGTTAATATGGGATAATACCATTTGATTGGTGGGGAATTGGATGTAATTGATTGATGGGGTTGATAGATGATAGGCGATGATGGTTCATTGATGATAACTGAGGTTGATGGGTGGATAATTGATTGATTGGGTTGATGGATGATGGTTGATCATATTTGATGTTAATTGATGGTTGATGAATTTATGGGTAATTGATGGATGGGGTTAGTAATTGATAAATGGGGCTAGTGATGGTTGGTGGATGGTTGATAGATGGTGGCTACTATCAACATGTTGATATTTGTGAGTGATGGATGATATTGATGGGGTTAATGATGATGGTTCTGCGATGATACATGGGGGTAAATTGACAATGGCGAATGAGGATGGTTAACGATGATGGTTACTGCCAACTTTTGATGGTTGGTTGATGTTGGTGACCAATGATGGGTGATATGTTGATCAATGATGGGTGGTCCCATGTTTTTTTGAAGGTGAAATGATGGTGATATGGTGAGTCACGGAATGGCGGTTGGTTGATAGGTTGCTTGATGCTGAAAGCCAGCAATGATAGGCCGAGATATAAGAAAGATATACACCGTATTTATTATTTATTGGTAGTTATTGATGCTTGATATGATCAGTAGTTGAGATGATGATGGCGAATTCACGGCAGTTATGAAGCATCCACCACTCATGGACGTGCTCAGGGCTCAAAACCCAGGGGCTTTCTTCACAAGCATGGTTTCAACCATCAGTGGATCTTTAGTTCATGATCGACCATCATCCACCCATCTAAGCATCAACCCAACAGCTGGTGAATCCTTAAATCCCCCTTTTTTGCATATAAAAAATCAGGTCAACCACCAATTAGCTCATCCATTCACCATCAGTGAGTCAACCATCACTCAGCCATCAATGAACCATCAACCACCCAACGATCAAACATCCTGCAACCATCGATTCACCACCTCCTACCCATGAGAACAACCATACCACCCCACCGCAACGCGGGGGTCGCCCTGAGGTGGAATCACGGTGCATCCTCACTCGAGGTCGCGTAGCCAAGGAAGAGGCGCTCATCATGGTGGCGGAGTGCCTTGGCGTATCCGTGCCATGGATCCCAGCGACTGATCTGCCATGGGTAACAGCTGAGATGGTTGAACAGCTGGTATCCCAACTAGCTGGTGATTCTCAGGGAGCTAAGGAGCCAGGGGTATCCCTAAATCCCTTTAAAGGGGGAGCCAAAGAGCTACAGGGAGTGGTGAAACCAGCTGATATCCCAAGCAACAGCCGATGATGATCAGCCATGACTAATCCCCAACAGCCATGGGTAATGATCAGCCAGCGGTGATTGATGTCACTGATCAGCCATGGGGAGCGATCAAGACCAATCAAGATGGTAAATGAAGATCCAAAGAGCTGGACTAGTTTGATCAGGGGATGTGAGCGGGTGCAGGGAGCCAGGTGAATGGCGATGAACGAATAGGTTTTTTCACATCAGAAATGCTAGGGAAAAGAGGGCACTGGTTGATTGACAATACGTTAAGCTATCGGTGGCAATGGGAAATGCAGCATGCAAAGCAAAGAAGCTTATTGGAATTGTTCATTTTGCAGCCATCATCCCAGAGCACCTAATCCACAACACCCGTTGGCTAAGGACTCGTTTTTGCCCCATACATATGCTGCTTTTTCAGGGGAAATCGTGGAAAAGCGTGGTAGGTTTACTTCAATTCATGTTCATTTTTTCAGCAGCTTGGGTTTGAGGCGTGGCCGCCATGAATGTGGCGCTGCACAATTCGGAAAGTGCATTCATACTGCCCACAAATACGCGGACCCCACAGTCTAGCACAATAACTTAGATTTGCGATTCACTTACTCAGGCTACTGAAATATTTGCACAAATTTATGCAATCATGCAACATCGAGATTTGCCCATTTCTCAGACCATTCACCATGCATTTGTGAGGCTTTTGTCGTCCTTGCAGCATCTCTATAGTTTGAACGGCCGGGAAGAAGCCATGAGCCTTGGATTTTGACCTTCGTGCCGAAAGGATAGTGATGGTGAATTCTAGGATAAACCCAGGTACGCCATGGATGGGTCAAAATTACTCAACATGATCTTGAGCGCCTTCGGAATGGCGATGGAGAGAGAGGAGAGAGATCCGCTCAAGATTTTTGCCGTGAGTGCTGTTGGAACGCCTCCCGCATGGGTTGCTGCTGATGTTTCGCACTCTTGGGGATTTGTTCAACTGTTTCTTCAGAGGAAAAAACTTAAAACCATCGGCGAGCCGGTGTTGGATGGATAGGTAACGATTTCTATGAGCACCGGACACATCCGCACTTGACATGGCTCTAACTGGGTGATATGTTTGTTCAGTCTTTCTCATTAGGGCACCACGTCGGATGCTTGGTTGAGAACATGACAGTGGTTCGGATTTGGTCAAAATACAGTCGTGCAGATGATAAGGCTCTTTTGGGTATTTGGGTGTTTGAAAAAAGGACGATCCACCGCTACTTGATGCATTTGAACCGTACCCCGGTCAACGGGGTGCTGCTAGGAATTCCAAGAAATGTTTTGGAAGTTCAATCAATTTTGATTGGACCTACCAAGTGCTGATAGGTCTCAGGGGCATCAATTTTGTTCATGGATGAGCAACAAAACATCAACCAGCAACCACCAACACGACCATGACAACCAACAACAACCACAACAAGGACCCTGTGCCTCATGGAATTGGACCTCCCGCCATTCAAATCCACAGTTTTGCAGAATGAACTCCTCAGGATGGACCATTTCACACTCATACAAACCTCCAAACGCGCTTACACGTACAGCTACATGCAACGATACACCCAGACAAACATGGCTGTGGGTCAGTTCACCCTGTACCCCTGGTTCCCCTATCATTAACCTTAGTTTTCTCTAATATTGCTGGTCATTCTCCGCCCTTATTGTTGCTTAACTGCTTGACTCATAGCCTGGCAGTTTTCCCTATAGTTTTGTTGGTTATTACCCCCCATTATTGGTTGGTCAATAATGACCAGTACGTATAGTTTCACATCAATATGAAACTGCTGTTTTTTCAGGCACTAGGCCATCGATTTCCAAAGGGTGTGGCCCCCTTGGCTTTGCCATGCTTTGCCCTGAGGAAGGTGGGCCAGAGCCTGCTGCCAAACATGTTAGAATGCCACTTGGTCGACAGGGGTCTCCATGCTGGGTAACTCATGATTTTCATGATGGTTCAATTGCATGCTCTATTGGGCTGTTATATATTTTTGTTTTGGATGTAATATATTGTTATGATGGATTGTTAGATATGGTTATTATGGGTTGTTATGTATTGTTATTATATGGTTTATTATATTGTCATTATGCTCTATATTGCTCTATTGTTCTCAGTCTTTTCTATCGACGTGTGCAACGACTGACTGCAAAACTCGAATGTCTACGGAAGCTCTTCGCCGGGCCTGGCAGCAACGTGGGGTCTCACAGCGGTTCTAAGGGTTTGCAGGGTCTTGTTGGCGCCCTGGCTAGAAATGGATCATTTGGGCTTTCAAGTTTCTATGGAGCCAAGATGTCTGACAGTATGACAACAGGCATCACCACAGTTTAACACCCTGGGTAGCACCTTGGTAGCACCTTGGTAGCACCTTGGTAGCACATGGTGACATGATGAAACTTCACAACAGGAACTGCTGATGACCTGGTCAAGCCGCGCCTCGAAGGGTCATCACAAGTGCCATGGTATGCCCACCAGCCACGGAGTAGTATATGATTGGGCATCATTGATGGTGATGGATGATGATGGTGATGGTGATGGTTGATCCTATAATGATGACATTCTATGACATTTTAAGGAGCCCATTGATTCAGCGATTTAGCAAGTTTCTGGTTGCTGGTTGCTCGGCTGTGACCAGGCATGCTGGTGGGAATCACCAAGTGCTGGCAGAGCGATTGGAACGGACACTTGCGTCCCCAGCTTCAACCCATGCACGACTTAGCAACTTCGCCCGAGCTTTGGAGCTGGGAAGTTGGGTTTGGGCTTGCTGTTTTTGGTGATGTTGATGCTGTGCTTGTTGTGAGTTGTTGTTGCTGTGTTTGTTGTGGCTGTTGTGGTTGTTGTTGACAGGTATATGACAGCTCCATTTAGGGTTCCCTAGGTAGAATCTGGAAAATCATCAATCTGGACTGCGCAAGTAGTTGTTGCTTGATTTCCGGAGTCTCACCTCGACCACCCAGCATATGATTCTACACCAGCCAAAGTGCAGTAAGTGATGATATGCTGATGATAAATGAGGTCAAGATGGTCAAGGATGGTTGGTAGTGGGTAATGACCCGAGATCCGGCATCTAGCTGTTACTGCACCACCCAGTTGAATATAAACAGCCTCAGTCTCGCAAATGTAGGGGAGTTTATGCGCCTCCCAGTATGAGGCTTGATGCTTCACAAGCGGCCGATTGAGTATCGACATGTTTTGGATTCCCCCCTCACTGCAATCAAGATCATATTATATGATTCATATGATCATTGTCTTATAAAGTTTGATTAGGTTCAGGACGCTTAGTTGGCTTCCCACTACGGGGCGGAGCTTAGTAAAATGTATGCAAAAAGTATGAACACCAAAAGATGCCATTCTCTTCGGCCTAGCACGAGGGACTCGGGAACCCAACTGCAGGAACAATGCAGATACACTGTTCTCTCGAGCCTCCAGGGCTGATAGTTTTGCATCATTTATTCAGAGAGGGGCAATGGCATTGCTGTAGGGAGGCCCAAGCAACCCCCATGAACTCCGCTTGTGTTTCTGCGAGGTGCTGCGGAGGCCACTTTTAGAGAAGGCCGCATTCTCTTTGCTGAGTTTAGACGCTCGGCTGCAGTGGTCTCGTGTCCAGCTGCCCGTATTACAACCCCTTGGAATCACCGGTGAATTCATCGTTGCTAATGGTCAAGGACGGTCAATGATTGTAATTTACCGGTATGTTCCACTAGTGAAATCAGCCACCACGATCGCTTCAGGATACTGCGATTCGGATCATCCTGCCCTTGCATTGACCATTCACCCTTTGCATGTGGCGTGCGGGCTATGTGGTGGCTGAATCCAATCCCCAAGTAAACCCGCTTCCTTCAGGGTGTTCAGAGCAGAGTTAGACCAAGTCAAGCCTCAATTGCAGTGAACTAAACATATTTCCTGACCTCAACATGAACTCGAATCGGTCACTCAAGCATTCTCACTTGGAGCTGGATTATCATCACTCAGGTTTGGCAACGTGCGCCTTCCCTGCTGGATTCTGGCACTGCCATATCCGTATCACCCCAGTGTGCCTATGCCCTGGCGCCGCTCTGGCAGAAGCGTTGTTTGAAAGTCATGGAGTTAAAGAAATTCCTGACCATCAATCGGGATTTGTCATGCGACTACCAGCGGCGACAAGAGGTTTCAGACATGGATATATACATGGATATGTTTGACCTGAAATCGCTCAGCCAGTTTAACCCTGATTCTAAACATTTGGATGGTGTTGAACTGCTGTTCAATCAGCATTTGTAATATGGTCGAAAATGATGTTTAACTGTGAAACCCTGGGAACCCACCTGTTTTTCCTTTGTGTTAGGGGAGGGATGGCTTGGTTCTTTTTGGCACATGTCTCTCAACAGCTTAACCGTAAAAGGATGGTGTGCTTACTTGCCGTTCAAGCAATGGTTGATGTTGAGCTACAATTCTTAAGTAATGGTAAGTAAAAATGGTGAACGTGTCTATCATTATTGATAGCTCAGCTATACCATGATCAAATAGCAATAATGTGAGCAATGGTTTGCTCAAATCAACAGTTCGGTGGATTCAAACCATGGGCTTGCGACTCAGATTTGCGGTTTTGCTTCGGCTTGGGGATGTGATTCGAGGCAGGCCAACTTTAACAAGCTTCTCCTGTGAGATGTTCCATGCACTTCCCTTTGGTTGATGACTAGTTGGTCAACCACGCACCGCAAAGTACCTGTCTGGAAACGGATACTTGAAAGCTATGCCATATGCGCAAGGGATTCTTGTCTGCCTTGACCTTCAACGCTCCATGTTGCTGCATGGTTTTGCTCATGGCGGGCATTGCCCGGAATGAAATTTAGGACTTGTTCCACAATCTTTGCAAAATTAGCAACTCCTCATGGTTGACATGGTAGGACTTGCTTTACATGGGGTCGCACGGAACTTGAAAGTTGATAATTGAACAACGACAAGGTGACGAGAGGACTTGCAAGAAGATGAAACTGACTGCTAACAACGGTCAAATCAAACTTGGCACAGACTACTCACTACTCACGGTAGTGACCTCATTGCATATTTCTGAGTCATAAGTCTGAACTACCGTCTAATATGTGCAATCTCTCTAGTTATTGTTCTTCTTCCTTTGGATTATTACCTACTACCATGACGAAACCCTTCAGTTCACCGCCCGCAACCGTTGCCCCCCCCCCCCCCGGGGCCCCCCGTGAAACCCGCGCCCCTCTGAGGTCCTTGAGCCAAGAGATCCACGATGAGTTGATGGCTACTGAGGAGTTGGCGGATGCCCATGAGGCTGACCTGGAACTGATGACGCTCGGTCGATGTCATCGCTGCGGTCAATAAGATCCATGGATAGGAGTGGTAACCATAGTGAACTAGTATTGTAAACTGGTGTTTCAATAAAGATTAAGATTAATTAATTAGATCAATAGTTAAGTTTGTGAATTAGTAGTGTAAACATTACTTGATTTTGACCTGTTGATAATGATGAATGATAATAGTCCATTGTGGTTTGGTTTTTGCTTCAGAATTGATAGTGGTGATCAGTCGATGTTCTACAATTTATGAACAAGAATGACCTGTGATATGTTGTTGCAGTTCGCCCGCATAGCCAACTAGCTGGAGTTAGCCAGCAATTTCTCGCTTACATCCACTCAACCAATGTGAACGGATCAATAAACAAATCAATGAACAAAGACCCAGACAAACCAACTAACCAAGCAAGCAACCAACCAAGCAACCAACCCACCAACCAACCAACCAACCAACCAACCAATTCGCCCACATCCCTGGTTGAATTCCCCCAAGTCACCACCACCACTTGCTTCATCCACGCCACCCCTTGGCTCGCCCAGGACGCAGCTGCGCCGCATGGTTCTGGAGTTCCTGGGCCAGGCCGGGCTGCGGCGCCGGCACCGGCGCAAGGCGGCCCCGGTGCCGCCCCCGGAGCGGGTGCCGTTGCTGGCAACGCCATCGCCCAAGTGCCTTGGAGGGCCTGCCATGGGTGGGGTGGGGGGGTTGGCTTGGGGTTGGGTTGGGTTCGGGGGTTGGGTTGGTTGAGTTGGTGGAGTTGGTTGGTTGGTTTGTTGATTGGAGGGTTATTGGGTCGTTGGGTGGTTGATGTTGTGGTTGAGCAGTTGGTTGTTTGCACGTTGTGGTTGCATTGCGATGATGCAATGCAAGCGGGTGGCACTGCTGAAAAAACGAGCCTTTGCTGATTCATTCATTGTACCACATAACTTATATCAACGATATAAATAATATGAATTTAAAGCATAAACATTCATAAATGAGCACCATTACTTCAACTTTCACCAGGTCCGCAGCTGCACAGACTGCACAGCTCGCCCTCAGGAAGCGCGACTTGGACCTGGAAAGCTTGGAAAGCTCGCCCGGGCCCAGCCGCAAGATTCAACGCCCAGCGCCCGAATGTCAAGACCTGGTGCCATCGCAGGGTGACTGGGCCGCGTTGCTAAGCAAGGGGACCAAGGTGAAGTGACATGAGTAGCTGCCATGAAATCGTCAAAATATTGAAGTTCAGCGTTTGTTGTTCGCTGGGTCTAGTTGAGATGGTTTGTGCATGTTTACGTGGTGTTGTTGGAGCAATATCTATGCAATGCTTTGAGCATTTGCACATGGTGTGCAATGGAAAAGAAAAATGGGCGTGTGGACGCCGTCAGGGCCAACCCACAAAAACCCACAGCGCCTTGGGATGAAGTTTCTGCAGCACAGGTTGTAAGGTGGGTTGCAACTGATGTCCATTGATGGCGATGGGGAAACCACGTATATCTATTTGCACGCAGACTCATAGGAACTAAGACAACATCATAAAAACTGAAGGCCAAGAAGTTGGGTGGCTGACATGATGTTTCTATAGAGGTGGTCGGTTCAATGAGCTCCATGGAATTTGGAACCTGCCGAGTTTCTTTCAAAACTCAGGGGGCTGCCAAACAATCTGGGGCCAGATCTCAGCGCTCTTTCCGGCAGATCATCCAAGACAGCCAAGTAGACCGTTAACACCACATTCAACCGGGTATGGGCGTGGATCAATGCCACCCGTAGCCTCCAATGACTCTGCGGGATAGACAGAAGTCCTGCCAAATCGCAATTGAGAGGATTCCATGCTTGTTGTGTGATGTTGACTGAGCGCACAGGGAACCACAGCACAGTCCTTCCTGATCATTTCTGCTCAAGATGCTATTGTTGTACAGCACGGTGAAGAATGATGGTGGCTCATTGTCTACTATTATCAAGAATTCCTACCCATATATCGCCAGAATTGAGCATCAACGATTGTTGGAGCAACTCCTACCCCCTATAGGATCCCTATAGTCTACAAGTTTACCATTATGTAGTTATTTGTGAATTGGTAATTAAAGAAAGCATCATCCTGATCCTTAAGCAAATGGATCACCATCATAAATGTTATGAACCATTGCCCCGGGGCAACTTACGCTTGCCAACCACCAGGTGTCAATTCTACTAAACCATCAAAACAATCATACTTATCCACTAGCCGCCCGGTACATGATATAACTTACAGCCATTAGGCTGACCATTAAATTATACACATATTGAAAAAACTGAATTACATTGGTTAGTTGAATCATTATTCGATGGTTTACCATCATCAACCGTGTGCCAACCTTCATTGACCATCATTAACCATCATCCATTTTGATTGCAGACTATGCTTGACTAATGGAAAACCCTCCTTATCCATCATCCTTCATCACTGGTCGATATTACACAATATGGCTGTGGGTCAAATACCCCTGCTTCCCCTATCATTAACCATCGTTTCCCTTATCATTGTTGGTCATTATCCCCCATTACTGATTGGTCAGTACTGACCTATTACACAATATATGTCCATGGATGAACCATTTCCCATGCAGTCACCCGGACAGCGCACTCAGGTGATGAGCTGTCAATTGCGACGCCCACGCCTTGGCAGAAGTGCCTGGGCCGGCCACTAGTGATATGCAGCACCGTTTGTGTTGAATCATGGCTACACATGGCTACAAGAATGATGGTCAAGAATGGTGAATGGTTAAGAGCATCATAGTGTAGCTACAATGGCTAACAGTTGATGTTGAAGAGTGATTGATTAATATTGCCAATCATTCGTTGTGGTTTGTGAGGGTGAGTACGATTGGTAATGATGGTTGGTTAGTGGTTCAGTCTGGTTAGTGGTTCATTAGTAGGTAGTTGATGAAGAGAATGATGGTTAATTCCTGCTTAAGCATGGAGAATCAGAATGAGTACTCAATGGCTATTGTTGAGTGATGGTTGGTCAATGATATCGATGACTTACGCCTAGATGATGGGTTGATGAATGGTGACTTAAAACCCCAGGTTGGTTCAGATTGCCTTGTTGTGGTAGAAAGTAAACCGATGATAAAAAGATAGACCAAGTAGTTGGCGTTCATCCTTGACAACTGAGTTTGCAACGATAGTTGGCCCATCCCAGAGAGGAGTACACCACTTATAAAAGTCTTAACTGGGATGAATCTACCTATGATGTTGGTGTGTAGCTGGGATGTGCAAAAGTATCTCTACCAACCAGTAAAACAATTAAAACATTGCTTGAAACTCATGAACTGATCAGTGCAACAAAGCGAAACCTATTCCGAATTTGCTGTGAAACCTCATGGCTTCGATGTGTTCGCATCATGGCAGCATGACTTGTAGTGAACTCTCCTTTGGTTGCTGATGCTCCATGGTTGTTCGGTAGAGATTCATGATTGCGTATGAAAGCTCCCAAGATGCAGTTGCCCCTTGTATTCCTTGTATCAACATGTTGTAAATTCATTCGTAGTTTTTTCCTGGGTGCTAGGGTACTACCTGATCACTGCTCACAACTCAGTGGGCAACCCTTACCGCCATGTCACCATGACTTCCAATGTTGGCTGTAGTGCTTCACCGCGGTTTCAGGTAGTAATTGTTTGCATAAATATTGGTCATGGTTCATTTGCCCTGCTTCCTTCCGCATAAGTATGCCTTTGCTCACCATCGACTTCTCACTGCACACCTGACACCCTTGCAGCTTAAACCCAATGGAATGCCAACCACCAGTATGCAACATTCTCATGATGCAGCAGCCAGTATGCATGTTTTGATTCCACCTTCCGTGCCAGGAATCATAAATAAGCATAGTTTGCAGCAACACCAAATTTCAAAACACATCAAACCATACCCGGCAGTTCAGTTGATGCAGGGGTGGCTTCATGACAGCGACGAGCTGTGCAGCTAGCAGGTTGGAAGAAGCCGACAAAGTCAAGGGGGTGGATAAACTCCTGGCTGCTCGGCACAGCAGGATCAACCCAGCAGGTCCCCAGTTACCATCCCAGTTGCAACTGTGGATTTTGATCAGCGACCCGCCATACAAACAACTTGGGGATCATGGACAGGCCGCAGTTGGGGGTCGAGTCAATGACCTTTCTTGAGATGTTTACCTAACTGTGGGGATAACCGCTTCTGTCATGACTAGCAGGAGGTGGCTACCTGAGATGAAAGTTTCTGAATCACAACAACGAAGAATTCTGCAGTAGCAGAGATTTCTGTGGCTTGAGTTTTGCTCAAGAATTGTCGGAGAGAAGAAGTAGATTTCCGGGAAATATCTAGAGCTGCTGAGCTGCTTGAATTTACATGTTAACTGCCAACTTGAAGAATGAACGTTGCGGGCTAGCGATAGCACCTTTGAGTGCGTTATTATGCAGTGGTAGCTCGCGAGTTTTGCGGATGGCCATGATGGACCATTTGAGTGGGACCAACAAAATCCTGGATACTTGTTGGCTGATGGCTAACTTGGGGTGATGCCCGATGGCCCGATAATTACATATGATTAGCGGTTCATCACAATCATGGCTAGTTGAATTATGTTGAATCAGAATGTGTTCTGGCAGAGTTTTTGGCTTAACCAGTTGAGATGTGCGTCAACTTTCAGCACATTTGCGGCACTTTGCTGTTTGTAGTCACCTTCTTCTGTTCGGTAGCACCAAGGGGTGTTGTGCTTCGACTCATCCCCACCTTGCTCACATTACATGGTTGGATGGATATGTTTCATGCACAGGTTTACGCTCATAAATTGTTTCTCAATGTTTCTCAATGCCTCTTCATAAAAATGCAACAAGTGTACTTTGACCTGTTGTCTGAAGTACAGTATTGTTGGGCATTTGCAGGGTGTTTTGCCATGCGGTATGTAGTGACAAGTGCTCCTTGGCTTGTGCTACCCTTGGCAAGAAGATCCCAAAAGAATGTGCTTCACAGCTGTCATAGACCGCACTTGTTTGGACTTGGCTTTGTGATCATATGCTCATCCCTTTATGATCCTTTATGGTTTTCCAAGATCTCAGTCATACTTGAGGTTATTGGAGATTTGGTCACCATGACTCTCATGTTTTCAGGTTGCAAAGATGAAAATACAGTATATCATGAATCCATATCATTGACCATCATTAGCAATTTCTGTAAGCATTAACGATCCACCCTGCCATGACATGCTCAGCTTCAGCACAGGAATTGCTTCTGAAAGACTATGGGGCATCGTCCCTGGCAACATCTTTGGCTGATCGCGTCGCTCGGTTGCAGAGATGGGGAGACTGAACTGTGCGTCATTGACATCATGTGCAAGACATTTAAGGCTTCAATCTTTCATGCATGGTTGAGTACATGTTCTAATTCAGGCATATTTACACATCTACTGTACTCAACCGTTGCATTTTCATTTGTATCTAAATGCCCATGTGCATGTGTGATCTCAGGATGTACGCGTATTGCTTTACAGATCCCGACGCATGTACTGTAGCTGGGAGTTCTGGCATCAAGACTGAGAGATGACCAAGCAGGGCTGATGAAATGTGCTGGTGGCTCTAAATTCCGCGGACCGACCACATGCGACCAATGTAGAATCCATGAAATATGCTAAAGTACATGCTGCATCATGCTGCCATCGAAAGTCTAAAATGGCTTCTACATTGTTCTCCTAAACAACCAGGATGGACCAAACCTTTTTTCGATCACAGGCAGTTTTTCGTTCGGATTTCTGTTTCTAAAGATTCTAAAGTCAATGTTGCTAGAACTACCCGTCAAAGTTTCCATAACTACCAGAAAGGGCATGAAAGCTACCAGAAGCGCCGTGAATCAATCTGATTAGTGTTGGTGAGTGTTGGTTCTAAGGTGCTTTTGGTGAGGTTACTTGTGGTTAATACCTCCTGGTCAGGTTACTATAGCTGGTTAGATTACTAGTGGTTACTAGTTCCCAGTAGCTACTAGTGGTTCCTAGTGGTTCCTGTTGCTGTTCCCCTGGTTGCTAGTAGTTACCAGCGGTTTCTCTGAGTTATACTAGCAGTTACTAGTGGTCAAACAGTGGTTTCTAATGGTTCATACCTGGTTAGCAATGCTTAGGCCCAGGGTTTGTTGCTGTTCCCTGGTGATTCCTCCACAGCTTAGGCCGAGTCCTGCATCAACATCCTGGGCGCCGCGGCCAAGGGCGGAATTTCACAGGAAGCCGTGGAAGCGAAGGCGGCAGCGATGGTGGAAACCATGGCTGGTGGGTTTCAACGTGTTTTTCTTAGGGCTGGTGGTTGGAAGGGACACGTGGAGATCAATACAAAGACAGCAATTCGGGATAAGTTTTTACTAGTTTATACTACCTGGTACCAGCAAATTGTTAGAATTTCTTCGTCATTTCTGAAAATGTTACATTTCAAGCAGTTGGTGAAGGTTTTCTTTCGTGGTGTAGGAATACCCGTTCGGCTGACCGTTCGGCCAAAATGATGCAACAAGAGAACAAAACATCACAGTATAATATTATATGATTCTACGCCAAACAGTGGCCATTTGAGACTATTCTGGGAAAAACGTTGACCGTGCAAATGATATATGGGCATTGGCCAAAGATATGCGGTGGATGGGGGTAATTATGGAGGTATACCAATTCAAAACAAAGATCCTAATCCAAACAGTCCAACGGCACGTTCTTCTATCCCAGAACCGCATCCAGCGTATTCCACAGAGCTGTTTTTCCCTTCGCTTGTCTACGCGTCCGGTTCAGACAGGGCACCACAGCAACACCAAGAGTTGCAGATCAAGGGTGGGCATGACACAGTCAACATCAAACATATATCAAGCCGTGATAACCCAAGTCCGGGGTTGTGTACACCCTGGGGCGACAAAACCAAATCAAGACACGTTAGCTGCATTCGTTGTCAACGGCATATGCTGAACACTTGTGTCCCTGCCACCCGATCCATTTTGTGGCCGAACTGGCTGCAGGCAGGGTTCTGCTGGGACACCGGGCTTCCAAAGGGCTGGCTGGAACAAATTGTCAATGCAGTGGTGTTTCAAGACTACAGCATCACTTTCTTTGTGAAAAATATGGCAGCTGACTTGCTTTCGATGGTTGGTTTCTCAGAAGCGTTCCAGAAGATGACAACGCACGCTGTAGTGAAAACCAATAAAATAAAAGCCAAATGCACTATAATAATGCCCCTGGCTGGCCATTCTGTGTGCCTATATATGCTCAATCATGATCGCAATTGCTCTCACATACAGGTACAAAGGATATACTGACTCAGTTTTGTAAAGTTTAAATATCAGGCACATAAGAGCTTGATTGAATAGGCCCGTGAATCAGACATCTTCATCTCCTCGACTCAAACGTCGTCCGTCCTGCGCCGCAGCTGCTGTTGGCTATAAGCTGTGTTTGCCGCGTGTGGCTCTTGGTCTCTCATGGGGAAATCATCGCCGAGCAGTAGCGGCAGTAGCGGCTGTGGCAGACCGGGTTCCAGGGATGATGGCCACAGCCCTTCAGAAAAGTTCATGAGATACCCAATGGATTCACTCTATCTTGATTGGGACAATGATGGCACTATCAGAGACCGCTTGAGAGATGGTGGCCATCTCCTACAACATTGGGATCCCCAATCCAAGCAAGTGAAGAATTGGTATGTGGAGAAGACAGTGGAGAACCTGCGGCTCAACGCATGCGTTTTGGGACCTTTGTTCCGTATCGTGTCCAAACATGATAGGCACTTGCCAATCTTGGACAACCTGATGGAACAGATTACCAGGCTTTTTGAGAGAAGCAAGGTGAAGTTCAATCTGCATCAAGACCGGGTGTACCAAGAATCTTGGGCGATCCGTAGACTGGGTTCTTTGGCCAAAGCTCAGATCTTTCGGAAAGTTTCCCCCAAGGACTTGGGTTTTCAAAGTATAATGTTTTAAAATTATATTGAAGTGATACCATGTATATACTTGTAACCATGCTGTCTTATATAACCCTGCACTCGGATCACATCACCCCCTCTCTTGCCGGTCCTCTTGCAGGACACCGTCTTGAGGCAACTGCTCTTCGACCTGGGTTTCACTGCAGAGGCACGGTTTGGGCACGGGCTTGAGGATGTGAGGCAAGGTTGAGGTTGGTTCCTTATAATCCCAGTGGTCCCAATGGGTGACATGTCCTGCATGCTACCTGTTAACACAGTGCATCACCGTTCAGGAAATTGGCCGTCCTCGCTCCACTGATCGTTTGGAAACTGGGCTAGCAAGGGATGGGAATGGCAACAATGATTCAAGGATGTCAGTGATATAGTTGTATACTCATATAGCTGATGATATCAGAGTATCCTGCATGGGCATGGAACGCAATGGACAGCGATGGACAGCATTGGACAACAACCATCAGCCTCGCAGCTCATCTAACACAAACCGTGTGTTTACTCGAACATTCGTGTAAGAGTTTCTGTGTTTTGAAAGGAGGGAAAACTGAAGCCGAGCTCAAAGATGTTTTTTGTTGAGAAAACTTGAATATTGATATGCTGGAAAAAAACCTTGTAGCTAAATTGTTGCTGTGACGGTCTTAGGGATTGAGCCTCCCAAGCACAGACCTCCCAAGCACAGCCCTCCCAATCACAGACCTCCCAATCACAGACCATTCTCAATTGGCTGCCGCTTGTAAATATAGATATAACAATGCGATTGCTCAATCTATACAGTGGGATGATTGGTGAATATATATGTATGTTGGTTGGAGCTGGTCCAATCCGATTTCATGGGATGACCAAGGATGGTACGTGGGTTATAATGAAGGTCGTTTTCTATTTGGAATGGGCGGTTCGAACCACAAACCAGTCACAACAATTTGATTGGAAATGTTGACAAATATATCTTCACGCTGGTGAAGTAGTAAATCAGTTGTTGCATTGCTGGGTTGTGGTTGTGGTTGTTGCTATGCTTGTGGTCATTTTTTCCGTATAATGGTTCTTCTATAGCCCTTCCCCGTGTGTAAGCTTGCCTGTACTAAGGACACACCTGGCACTGAAGCTTCTGATCCAGTCACGCCTCCTGTGCGGCGTGAGGGCATCTTTTCCCCTGGTGGATCCAGCGCTGCAAGCTTTCCTCCTACCGGTACTGGTGGGGCCATAGCCGTGCTTCAGGAGGAGGGTGAAACAGCTCATGAGGGTATTCCCAACTCCGTCCCATCAGAGGCCGCCCTTCCAAGTGTAGCGGAGGCTCTGCAGTACATTTCTGACCACCCGGAAATGCTTGAGGAAGTGAAACCAAAGGATTCAAATGAAGAAATCTACCTCGAACCTGAGTACCCAGAACCTGAGGTCCCTCCGCCTGACATCCCTCAGCCCTCCCAAGCTGACAAAGACAGCAAGCCGGAGAAACGACAAGCAGTTCTAGAGGAAATGTCTGCTGTTGTTCGCACACCCCGTTGCAGAGGCCCAACTGCCCCTGGCCCTGACCCTGTAGCTGGGCACGCAAGTTCAGGGACTGAGCCTACAGCTTTATCTTCAGACCTCCCAATCCCAGACCATGCAATGGAGAGCGCTGCTGTTGATACGGAAATTGTGCAGGACAGAGTTGGGTTCTCAATTGGCTTCCGCTTGCAAATAGATAACAATGCAATTGTTCAATCCAAAGCACAATGGGATGATTGGTTAATGCTATAACTGTTGGTTGGAGCTAGTCCAATCCGATTTCATGGGATGACCAAGGATGGTGGGTTATGATGGAAGTCGTTTTCTATTTGGAATGGGCGGTTCAAACTACGAACCAGTCAAAATCTTGTTCGAACAATTTGATTGGACATGGTGACACATGTGTTCATGCTGGTAACGTGGTCAATCAGTCGGTGCACATACAGGAACCGCTTATGCACGTGTTGTATTATGATGGAATGAGTATCTCAAGACTGTTCTGTGAAGAGTCTTTCAACCATGCAGCATATTTTCCTTGCCACCCGTTTCCATGCCCAGGAGGAGCCACAAAGCAATATCCCTAAAGCAAACATTGACATTGTGGAGCTGTCCGACGATGAAATTCCTGAACTCAGCCATGATGACATGATCAGCAAAGTAGGCGATTTGATTACCCAGTTGCATGAGCTGCTCGGCCTATAGCTGACCATACGTTTGTTGCAACCTGATCCCCACAAAGCATCAATATACAAGAAATCCCGTCTTCGAGAATTCAGTGACCCATGATTGTTGGCCGATCGCTCCAAAAACCCAGGGCCTTTATAAGAATCTTTGCAATGTCTATACATGTTCATTTGGTTGATTATCTTTTTATTTGATTGAGGGAGTCTTTTGCCAGTTGGCTCTTCTGGTTCTTCTTTGGGCAACCTTTTGACAATTGCTTGCATCCAGGAAGCTTTTAGCGCCATGGCTTATAGCAGTGTAGCTTAATTGTGTCAAATCCATGATGCCCGCAAAAGTACAATATAGATTTACCGGGCATACTCGCATTCATATATACATTAATGGTGGTGTGAGATTAGTGGGTCTCCCAACACTATTGTATAACCATCATGGCTATACAGTATACAGAACCAATTGATTTCATATATATGGGTTCCTTCTCCGCCCTCCTCAGGCTCAACCCTGCAGCTATCTCGGCAATCGTCGCACCAAGTCCCGCACTGCCAACTGGTGCTGGAGGAACCTCAGGCACATGGAGTGTGCCCCGTGGGTCTCAATGTTTTGCTGGTCGTATATTGGGTGGTAACACACAGAGAGAGAGGTGTATACATAATATTTGATCGTATAGAAACTTAGAAACCAAAGTTCTATATACAGCCTTCTAAGCTTTTTGCTTTCCCTCACCATCAGCATGTGCAGGTGATGGTCCCACCTACGTTCCAGATTCCATACCTTTGGGTAGCGACCAAGATGAGACTTTGCAATATGTTCCGGAGTCACAACTAGACAAGACACCATGGTTCACAGAGATGGTGAACGAGGCACTTTGGAACTAAATGACTGTGGTTTTAAAAGCTTCGTTTGGGACTTTCAAAGTATATACAAAGAGTGTTCTTGAATGGTCATCTTTTTATATAGATATATAGCTGCATGTATATAGGTAGACCGCAACTTGCCCAAAGTGATACATGCACATAACATCGAAACCCTCTAGGTGGAGGAATTGCCCGTGCCAGACCACTCGCCAATCTCGCGACGCAAACAAGTCCAAGTCAAATCCAAGAACAAAGCAGACAGACTGGCCAAAAAGTCAGAAGGAGAGGATTCGAAGACACGATCAAAGGGCAAAGGCAAGGGAGGTAAGGGAGCAAAGAACAACGGAAAAGGGAGCCGAAAGAGGAAGGGTCAAAAGGGAAAAAAGGGCGGATCCCCACAGAAATTTATGTACAAAAGGCTCACTTCCAAAAGATCTTTGCTACGCCAAGCCAAGCAACTAACAAAAGCAAAAGAAGTGCCAGGTGATAAGGCTGAGAATCACCTTGAAGAGCCTCCAGCCAGCAAGGTACCAAAGCTAGAGAAAGAGTTTGAGGAAGAGCTAGAAGAAGAGCTAGACGCTCTTCTTGAAGCCAAGCTCAGCCAAGAGGAACCAACAGAGCCAACAGCAGAGAGCAAAGCGCAGAAACCATCAGCAATCAAACAGCAGGGAAGTGCCAACAATGCTAAGAGCAAGAAACGTGCAAAAGCACCAGGTAAGTCCGCAAAGGCTAAAGCTGCTGCAAAAAAAAAGGCACAGCACAAAGCACAAGCAACAGAGGCAGCAAGTGAGAAGGCAGCCAAGGCAACAAAAACAACAAAGAAAAGCAAACAAAAGACGGGGCAGCCTCCATCCAGGGAGCAAATGATCAATGAGGCAGAGCGTGTTTTGCAGGGAGACCTCAAGCAGTTCAAGCACGATGAGATGGTGGTGGATGAGAAGCATATTTGCCATTCCCTCAAAGTGTATTTCCAAGGTCTTTTGAAGAAATGCCCAGGTACTACATGTGATGGTACGTGTCACGAATGGGATTTCATGGAGTGCAAGGGTGTGTTGATGTGGGACATGTACTGGGCACGCCCTGCCTTTGGCGTCAGAGTCTCGCGGTCTTTGGTTGGTGACAATTCCATTTGCAAAGTTCCTTTCAAGTCAGCGGCCTACTTCGGGATCGGGCATTGCGCTGCCGCCAACTATGCTGCTCTCAAGATCTATGTTGCTAGACTGCGTCCTTTGGGTTTTTGCTATGTATGTTTGTGACATTGCTATCATTGCCCCCTCCCCCTCCCCACACCCACACACACGGAATAGATTGTCAGCAAACATCAAAACATATATTTCATCAATTGGGAAGGTGGGACAGGTGGGCCTCAAAGGTTTCCAAGCGTATAAAGCTGATGTTCCTACAAAAAAAACGGTTTTCATGAGAGGTTTCAATATAGATGTTCCAATTCTGAAACCTGAAAACAACAAGCACCTGTGTGACTATATAGCCACGACGCACTCCGATGCCCACTAGTCGCACTCTGATAAATATAGCCTCTCAGGTAACATTCAAGCAGGTTCTTTTATATGGGGCAAACGTATATAGATAAGCAGGGTTAACATGAACCCCTCACGATATGATGGATTTTTTCCACATGTTGGCAGTTCCGTTCACCATTGCATCAGCAATCCCGCTGAGGCTGCAAATCTTTTGGCCTCGTACGATGAAGCTAGCGGTCGTCTTCTGAGCCCCGGACATGAAACCATGGTAGGTCTGAAGCATCTCCTGACGAAAACGTTGGAAGCTGCTGTGTTCCCAGATGGGAAAAAACAACGCACACCCACGGCTAAGAAGACCACCCCAAAGAAAAAAACTGGGAAAAGTAAGGGGAAAGGCAAATCCGTGAAAGGCAAATCCGGCAAAGCCAAGGATTCTGTTGCCTGAATGTTTGCTGTTTCTTTCACACAGTTTTGGGAAAGTACAATACTGTACCCCTTTCAAAACATAGAACAATCTTTATATACTTGACATGTATAGACTGACAACACATTGATGAGACAAACATCGACTTAATTGTATATGTGTTTTATTCTTTGCATAATACGTGTAACAAGAGCCTGTTTGAAGAAACAGCTGGGGATAGTGAACTTGCGTTCCTGATCCTGCTAACATGCGGGGACCGATTTGTAGACCAAATCAGGTCACAATCTTAAAAGACCTGTCACTTTGAAAGATTGATGCGTACATCGAAAGGCAAAGTAGCAGCATGTGTTTGGTACGAAGCACCATGGGGTGATTGCGCTTTGTACCGGCTTTGAACACATTGCTGGCCAAAGGCCAACTTGCGCAAGAAAAAATCAAACTGAAGTGTGGATACGAGGACACGGTTGAATTCAGCCAGCTGGTTTCTAACATGTTCCCCTTTAAGAATACATAGTTCGATGTACATCTCTATATATTTTGCATGTATAGCATATGATAGTCTGACGGCTCCTGCGTATCATTGTAGCCCTGCATCAAGCAAATCGAAATATGTGTCTTTTACAGCATGGCGCATTTCAGTTGGCTATAGCACTTTACATGTGCAGGGCAGTACCAGTGTCCACCACTTTCAACTTAGAGAACGAACACTTATACGAGATGGATGGCTTGCAGACGGAGGGTTTGACAACAACAATCATGGATGCACCCTTATAGATCTGACAGTTGCCAAAGTGCTCTTATGGAGCGTTTGCTCAGTGGAGCCCCACGCAAGTTTTTGCCCCATTGTTTCATTTGATGGATTCCTAATCTGTACAGAACTTCGATGGGGTGAAGCTTTGTATGCAAATATATATATATATATCTATACACTCCACTTCCCAGGGTTGAAAGCCAAACGTGCCACCCTGCCGGGGCAGGTGCATGCCGCCAATGAAGAGGCTAAGGGGGTATGCTGCTGCAAAATGGCGTGGTGGCGAGGACGATTCCTTTGATAGTCGGCCTGGCTTCATTTGTACGTGCGCGGGTGGGCAGCAGTGCTCATTGTATAGCGTGTGCACATCAAGGGGGGGATGTTGACAAATCAGCATATCATATATGTGTTTCCGAGGTTGCAGGGGTTCAGATTTCTTTCCGTCCTGCATGCACTGATTGGAAAACCTCTGCTCGGTACGTAGCATTTGGCTTTTCTCTGCGCTCACCGTGAAGTGGCATAGTGCCTTTAGTTGCCATGAGGGTGGACATTGACTTGCTGGTTCGTCGATTGATCAGTTTGAAAGCACCGAAGGTGGGATTTGGAAGACAAATCCTTTCAACATGTTTAAACCCCTCTCTCTTTCCATGGCCATCAGTGCGGCTTTCATTTCGTGTTATACCCACAAAAAAGTAAGAAACCAACAGGGTTTCAGTATATGGCTTCAACATATACACATCTTCACTCCATGAGCCACCGAGCCCCTGCAGACCTTCGTGCTACTGGTGGTGCTGGTCTACTACAGCACGAACTTACCACCGCTGGAGAAGGAGCATGCGGTTTTTATGTTGAGGAGTTCCTGAGGCAGCTTTTGATCAACAAGTGCATGGATATATGTTTGATTATTTGGATTTGTACATTGAATTTCTGCACGCTGATTTAGATTGAACCCATAATTCCCTTCCTTCCCCGTTGTTTTTTTTTCCTCTTTTTCTTTTTTGTTTCTCTCTCTCTCTCTCTTTCTGTCTTTGCCAGCATCTTTCTCTGTATCGCATTTATGCAGCTTTCAAGTCTGTGCAGGAACTTCAATACATTGAGTTCTTTGCTGGCGAGGCCAATGTGTTCAGGGAGGTGCGATCCAAAGGCTACACGGGTGTGGCAACGGACATATTGTATGCAGAGCGCTTCAACTTTGGGAAATGCAAATCAAACCCATTTGACATCTTGAGTGTGTCGGGTCTGCCGTTGCTTGAATTGTTTCATTGATATATTATAGTTTCATTGTCATATAGTTTCATTGTCATATAGTTTCTGAACGGATCAGAATGGTTGAGTGTTCCAATCTATTTTGGTTTTCCAGCCCTTGTTGGTTGCTCCACTTTGAGCGCTATACCCAAATCTAAGGTTATGCATTTGGATTCTACTCAACATGAGTCCCAACAATTGCCTCTTGGTGATGGCAACAGTTTGCAGCAGCTGGTCGCGGATAAACGTTGGAACCTCCAAGCGATCCATCCTCTTGCCAGAGGGCTGGACTCAGCTGCCATACGTCAGGGGCGCCAACACGATGATGTCCAGGAGCTATACGTATATATACTGTATGGGAACACGGCTACATCCAACTATAATGTGTGTATATATATATACACACATATAAATACATATGTATATACATGTATATAAAATATTGTATAAACATATATATATATACATACATATAAATACATATGTATATACATGTATATAAAATATTGTATAAACACTCTTAGGTTTATAATGGCAGGTTGCCACGTGGCTGGGAAGCCCTCCGTCTGCACTTGCTGCGCAGGACGGTTTTGCTTGCAATGCTGTGCACGGCCTTGGGTGGATCGTACGTGGTTGAAAACCCGGGTTCCTCCCTGATGCCCTTTTACTTTCGCTGGCACGAATTTGCGCGGAGAGTGAAGGTGACATGGCTTATTGCTGGATGAGGGTTTGGTAAGGGTCCTGCATGGAATTTATGTGTTGTATATTGATTGTTTACAACTTTCGCTCCCCATGCACACATTGATCTTTATAGTGGCTTGTCACATACATCCACAAGCTTGGGGATTATCAACCGCAACATATGCATGGCTGCTTTGCGCCCAACAAAAACACTTAGGAAACAACTATGTATGTAAGAGTGCATGAAACATCAGCTCAAAAAAAACGGGTTCGCTTTGTGATTCAAATTGGAAATGCAAACCCTAAATTGTTTTGAAAACATTGCCAGGGGTGAAGCACAACGCCCTAAAATCTGATGAAATGGCCAAACATGCATCCCCGATGTTTTCCCCTGGCAGCCTCTGAGCCACGGCCTAATATGGTGCGTGCATACAGTTCTGTTCCCGCATGTATGCCTCTTGAGTCCATACCAAGCATCACCACCAAGCAGGCATTTAAAGGGCATAATGATATCATCATATATCATCGATCTGAACATGTAAATGAAACATGTTTTCATCCAAATGTATATCTATATGCTTCAGGGAGATCGACCCTCTTATTTGATTTGGGGACATGTTTTCATTGTATACAAACATTATACTTGCCCGATTTACCCGAAACCTTGAAACTCATTTCTGTTGGACTTGTGGTTCCACTGATGTCCATCTAAGGTGTTTCGGATCAACTGGTGGATGTGTCACTACGGCGCTGAGACGCCGAAACATCATGTCGGCCTCACCAACAACCCCTTCGCAGAAGCCTTCAATCGAGGGAAGTTGACGAAGAAGGACAGGGAGGCCTGCAATAAGAATAAGAAAACGGTGGTGAAATACATTTCAAAATCAGGTCGGCCATCGTACAAGGGCACGCAATTCCTGAAGTCTACACAGTTTCTCTCCAGCATTGAAAGTGTACACTTGAGGGAGCTTCGTTGACCTCGCAAGTAACCAGACCCTCAAAAGATCGATTTTTTTGGGAGGATTCTATAAGCTTTTGGGCCTTTACCGCAAATGCTGGTTGACTTGAACTATAGGGCGCAATGGACATTGTATCAAACAATATAATTCCTCAATTGGATTGATCACATTGCAGAGTGCCTGTATCACCATGCACTTCACGCAAATTAAATCAATTTAGGTGGTGCATAAGGCGAATGGTTGAAGGCTGTTTGGTCATGTATTAAATGACCCCGTCTGCACCTCAAAAGAAATTTGTTCTATAGGATTTTGATATACTGACAAGGTGACCGGCAATGGATCGAATATAGGTGATCGAACATTCATTGGTGCCCAAAGAAAGATATGGAGAACACAGGATTTCTCTATATATATATAAATAAAACAATTTAGACAATTGTTTCCGCGAGATGTGAGCAACCACAAATCATTGATTGTGGGGTGTATATGCATACACGGGGAATACTATATGGAAAACCCAATGGTGTCTATTCTGCATGCACCAGATCATGTCATTCTTCCAGAGGAACCGGGGGTACCCCTATCCCATCAAACGTATGTGAGAATCAACATTGGCGTAAGAAATCAACAGAATCCATATAGCGTGCATGCTTTATATTTTTGTGCCAATGCCTCCATTCTGGAATTCTGCCACCAACCAGACGATGAGCAATGATGCATATATAACTGGGGGCAAACATATATGATGCCATGAAGGGTCCCTACGCTATAGCGTGATGAACCATGCTAAATCCATTGGGGGTACGTCGTGGACCCATATGAATTCATCTGAAACCAACATCAAGTCTCATAAACCCTCGGGGCCATTAGTCAGCTGTCAATGATGCTCCACTAAGGGTTTACCCACTTCGCTTTGGACAAAAAGTATGTCAACTGATGCCTAAATTAAAAAGCCACGGAGAAGGTCAGCCCAGAGAATGTGATCTGAGCCCCTTGCCTGCCCACCTGCTGCTCGAGAAAGAGGAGTGGACGGACTGGAAGGAGGCTTGCCTCACAGACCCGTTGAAGTATGTCCGGGGCAGCAAGTCCCTGGACATGCCATCCCAATGGAAATCGCTGTTCCCCAGGGCCTTGTAAGTCATCCGGTGACCTTATTTTCTCATTTTTGGGCATTTTTTTCAGACATATATGGTTTTAAAAAAAAATAGAATCATCTATGTAAAAACCCGACATTTCTACGTAAATACTGAAATCATCTACGTAAAAACCCAAACCACCATCTACGTAAAAAACCGTACCCGTTCAAAGGCGTTCAAATGGCGTTCAAATGGCGTTCAAAAGGCGTTCAGAAACCGTTCGGGTTTGCGTAAAAATTACGTAAAAAACTAATGAACTCGTGGTGTGTTTTTTTTGAAAACAAACCACTCAACAAGACCCTGGAAGGAAAACAATTGCCTTTAATTGATCTGCACAGCTCGCCATTGGGGAGAAAATAGCCTTCTGGATCGTTTGGGTGGCATTGTTGTGCTTTTTCAATGAGCGGGGTACCATATCTTCCATGTCAATATCAACATAACATCCTTCAACATGGATCTGTAGTCTATCATGCGGCTGCTGGACCTCAAGATACAGGTTGTGACAGGCGATCGTTTCCACAGATCCAGGGTATAATGTCGAAAGAGACATTGAAAAGCAATGCCTTGTCTTGCGCATCTTTGGCAGCCGGCGCAGCTGCCTCCGCAGAGATTGCGGGGCTGAAGCTTAACCAGCTGGATGGATCACAATTGAAGAAATTGTTGGAGGACAAGGGTGTGTTGGAAACATGGTTTGGAAACTATCAGCACGAAGTGGGGCAACGGTTGATGCCTATAATGGGTTTATTCCATCTTTATGGGCGAATAATTGTCGAAGCAACTCTTGTTTGGATTCAACCCCTGAAAAGGCAGCTAAAGGATAAAAGGCTTTTGATATATGCTTTTAATTTTTAATATATGTAGATTCACGTGCTTCACGTTGGCTTAAGCTATACCACAATCAGCATCCAGCCCCAAAACAATGACTGACTTTCTGGGCCCACAGCACCAGGAAGCGCAGCAGAAGCTTGCTGCTGAGAAAGCTCTTCACATGAAGAGGGTGAAGAAGGAACCGTGCTCCCCCGTTCCATGTCTGAGATTTATGTTGATGGTTCCTGCAATTACCAGCCATAAATGCATGTTAATAAACATTCTTAATTCCAGTTGTGAAATCAATGGCATTTGCAAGGTGTTGATTGCAAGTCCACTTGTATACTTGCTGTGCATCAGCTTTTGGGAGAATCAAATTGTTTTTCTATAAAAGAGATCGATTTACAATATCGAAGCCAAATAGACCCAAATCAACGATGGACGAGGAACTTGGAAATCAAACATGAAGGTCGCCTTTGGGAAGGATATAGTTTATAAACATATATACACAGCACACATATATATATATATATGCTTATACAATGGATTGTGGCTTTTTGTATGGTCTCCATAATGCTGGAATTCTATCAAGTTGATATGCATTGTTCAGTATTCACCGGAAATTCCCATGCTGTATACCCATGACTATATATATGTACCGGGATTCTTTTGGGAGAACCAGCATTGATGGAAATGTCTTTGCTCAGGCGAAGGATGCTAGCCGTCCTGGACTCTATGGTGGCAGTGACGCACGTCAGCAATGTATGTGTTTATAAACTGAATGCATGATTTGCGCATGTGAAATTTGCCATTCAGAACCAACACACTGTTTTGAACACGGGTTCCAAAAGCTGTTCCAGCATCGTCCCACGAAATGGTTGTTGATATGATATTGGATAATAAACAAAGGATATGCTCGAACAGATGCCCATTCACAGCGGATCAGTGCTGTAGATTGGCTTTTGAACAGCTCAAATGTTTCACTTGTGTTCTTTGTGAACCAGCTATCCTTTATAGCATTTTTGTTGTTTTGACAAACTCAGGAACTTGAAGAATCTCAAAACAATATTGCGGAAGCGGAAACGCAACGAGCTGCACCTGGGCTTTTAGGTATAGCCTAAGAGGCGCAACGACCTTGCAATACCCATTTAGTGAGACGGTACACGGATATACTAAAAGATTTGTTCCCTGCCTTCGTATATACTTCTATAACCAGAGCTGGGAACCTTTTGTTTTGTTTGAGCCACCTCATGCCACTTCCAACTCCAACCATGAAAGCCTGCCAATGGTGATTCCTTAGGATACTCAAGCGGTGGATGACATGCTCAGCAGCAAGTCATCTACGCCTGCACCCCGATCGACGACATCAGCCACGCCCACACCCACTGCTGCCGCATCCAGAGCTTCATCACCCGCCAAGGCCTGCATGTTGATGACCATCTCTATGAGATTTTTGACCTGATGCAACAGACTGTTTGCGCGTGAGCATGTATATCCGTGTGCTGTGCACCACTATATGATAATCCAATAATATAAAATTAACATCAAGTAATTCATTCCTGCCCATCATCCAGACCATTAACTGCCGGGTGCTGCCCTGCGCCCGGAAGGATGATCGAAAGGGTGGAGACCGTAATGCTGAGCTACTTCAATTGGCGCTATCCAGGATTGAGCTTCTCGAGGGAAGGCTCAAGGACAAAGCGGTGACTGGGGATGGTCCAGATGCCAAGCCGGATGCCGCAAAACCACCGCCAACCAAAGCACCTCCTCGTTCTGGTGACGAACATGAGCCAGCCGAACACGATAGTCCAATTGTTACCCCTGATGGCCAGCCGGTTCCTTTTCTGAATTCATTTTTTGTTATGGGGTTTGTTCCTGTTTTCCCTGCCTCAAATGCTGTGAGGGATCAATCACCAGTCCAATGCGTTTTTGTCGTGCTTGGCTTCCCAATCCCATGCAGTATAGCATTTTATTTATAAAGTTGATCATGGGTGTTGGTGGATGGTCCCCATAGATTTATATATAGCATGTGATTCGTCAAAGGGTATTTGTTGAAGGTATGGACACGCAATTGAGATTGCATTGTAGACCTGGTTGTCCCATACGTGTTGAAACAATTGAGATTACGTGCGTGCTAAGGAGGCTATAACAGCATCTATACTTATATGCGTTCTTTTTAACCAAAGGTCATTCTGGGATATAAATGTTGGCAAGCCTATACATACTCAATCGTCACTCACGTGGCTAGTCTGGGTCATATGTTGGCTATACCTTCGATTTCGAATGAGGTCCTGGGGGCGGACGCCCTTCGCATGCGTCTTAGACGCCTCTGCGAGAAGAAGGCCACGGGCAGATGCTGGGTAGATGACCAAACTCTCTCTGACTACAAAGCAGGGGGAGAGAGGCGAGAGTGGTTGGAGATTGCGCTCCTGGAGTCGCTGAAGAAACATGGAACCGATCGCGCAGACTATCGTAAGGTGAAGGCGGGGGAGGTTGAAGCCAACCATATACAATTTGTTATACAATATACAATTAGATTTTTTGTGTTCATGCCTGTATATTTGAAATGGTTGATCCATGGCTTTTGCCATATAGACCCTCGCAGGGCGAATTCTTGACACGCGTTGTGATCGTACGCGAGCGCATGAGTTCGAAAGAGAAGGAGGTTACTGGCAAATGGCAAACCGAGGAGAAGCTCAAGGCTGAGTACCAGCCGTGCCTCAACTGTATTTGTGCCTGTAACTCTTTATAGATTTTATAATGGTCATATCATGCCTTTATACATCCTTTTGGTTTGGTCCTCATGTGCAAACCTGCCAAACCAACGGGTCCCTGGGCCCGATTGACCTTGCCAAGAAACATATTGAGAGATGAAAAACGTCCATATGCCCTTTGGAGATTTGGTGGAAAACGCAAACAATATATTGAGTGCTCTTGCTGAGCTTGGAGCCTTGCTCTTTCACAATATAAGTCCTATATACATGCACATGCTGCATCCTGTAAACAGGACCCATTTAAAATGCATACTATGTGGCTGCGTGTTAATTTATGCTGCATCTGACTTTTTATATATATATATATATATTATGAAGCATGACTATACACGTTTAATTGGTCCTGGGATACATTGTTTTTCCAAGGTCAAAGTGGATTCTCTTATATAACACACGGGCCACACCAGTCAAACATGAAGGAAATCTTGCCCCGCCCAGGTCAGCCGTCAGGGCAATCGTTGCCTATTGCCGGAAGTTTCCTGCTGCTTTGATTAGGCCAGCGCATGTTGTAAGTTCTGATGACCAACCACTCTGACAATTGGCACCTGTATGGGAAACAATTCGGGAGTTCTGTGGCTCATGACCATGTACGCACGTGCTTTGTGTATCAATGCAACTTATATATACTTTTTAACATGTTATATAATTGTATATGATTCAATGAAGACCGTCGCCGACAGGCAGTGGAAATATTCATCCGATGTGGAGGAATTCTTTGTCGAGGACGAAACGGTTGTCAAGCTCAAACAAGCTGACATCACGCGCCGAATTGATACCACGGCAATGGAAGATCGGGGCTTAGTTTTCCACACATATAGCATCGATCCCCTCAATGCAACCGTATATGTCAAGCACCGCAATGGACGGTTCTATATATGAATATATCGAGTTAAGCAGATCTTGACTGGTTTTCCCGTAAATGATTTCATGATGATCGAAATTGGGCAAAGCAAAATTTAATCTTGTGTGGGGGGTGGCACCTCTGCCAAATTCATGCCCATGCAGTGGACCACGCCCACTGAGGATGAGACCGGTACCAATGCACCGAAAGGCCCGGAGCTTGACCTCGACGAGGACCTTGCAGCGAAACCCCAGCCCGAAGTTCTGGGTGAACAGGTGCCTCTGGCATTTGGTCATCCAAACATGGTTTGATTAATCACGGCCTCAATATGTTCGTATAGATCAGGGGTAATATATGTCATGATGATCACCCATTTATAACCTATTGTGACTGTTGGATTTGGAGCCCCAGGTGGCGGAACCATCATTGCATTCTTGGTCCACAAGAACCGATCCACCTAAATGAGTTGTTATATTTCCCTGCAAAATTAAAGGGTGAAACATGGAACTCCCATATGGTAAATCATCAATCACCCTTATACTGTTGTTTCTATATGTTTGTGGGGCTGTAGGTGCATGGTGAATATATCAAATTTATGTCTGTGTGAACCACGGCGTCCAATCAAGGGCTATATAAAGAATTATAAGGGAATCCTGGTTGATGATATAGCCTCTATATTAGGGAATTAAATTGGATTGAAGAATAATTTACCTGTTTGGGAAATCATGTAACCAGGTGGTCCCAGACCTGGAGAAGTTCATGGAGTCATTGAACAACCGAATGACAACAATCTACGAGATGATCGAGGTCATGGAGAACCCGGAGAACCCTGCGCCCAAGGAGCGGTATGAAGTGTAACTTAAATTGTTTCAGAGCGTAAAGTTTCTATATGATTTTTCTTACATAATTTATATACTATATGTGCTGGTGAGTACCCCAAATCTGATTCTGATGCTAGATGGTCCGTTTCTGAGGATTACCCTTGACCTGAAACGCATCGTAAAGCAGTTGGAAACTCACTACAAGACCTTGGCTGGAACCTTGACGGACCTCAAGATGGAGCAGATCAATGATCCCAAGCTGGACAATGCTAAGCTCGATCAGACTCTCATCTTGATTGTATTCAAAGTATAATCTTTATACTGGCCCAGCTCTATAAGAATTCCAGGTTGATATACTCATTTTATATCTGACTTTGTTGCATTTTTTGCTCAGGGGATTTTGGTGCACCATTAGAAAGTGCATTTGTGTTTTTGTGGTATCCAATGGGATCGGAATCTGCTGAAGAGCAATGGCTACAAGAGCTGCTCCTCTACAACCGGCAAGTGCCTAGATAAGCAGCAATCATTTTTTTGTTTGACAAACAATGCAAGATACCTAAAACCATTTATCAATTGAAGTTTCTGCTGTAGGGGTTTTTGGATTTGGTGCAGCATAATTTTCCAACAATGCAGGCACACAGCGTCTTGTATGCCCAGCCCGTTTTCCAGCCCGTTCAGCCGTTGCCTGTCGCCCTGTTTGTGGGGCCGCCAGCATCTAGCTTCAGCCTCAGGGGCAGCAACAAATATCCGGAAGACAAGGCCAAGTTCGAGACCTTTATCAGGGGAAATGATTGGAAACCATGGCGGGACGTGGTGGACCAAAGCACCCTGTGTCTCCCCAGAACGGAGGAGGCCTTTGGTGACATCATCCTGGATCCGTACATAGACTATGTGCTGAGTAGGGGGAGGTCAGCGGGCCAGCAATTGAAGCACTGCACCAACTGGGTTGACAGGATCCTGAAGCGGATCTCTCCATGCATCTTCAAAATTGGCCTGACACATGATGCTGCCCTTAGGTGGAACAACCCATGCTATGGATATTGTAGGGATTCCTTCAAGTGGTCCGGCATGGTTGTGATCTGGGCGGGCGCCTCTGGTTTGGCGGCAGCATACGTAGAGGCTGCCTTGATCATGAAGTACCAGAGTATCTTGATTGAAGTTTAATTTGGATTAATTTGGGGGGTCGTCAAACAGAATACCATATACCATGCACATATTGCG
>VSDK01022504.1:0-12990 GCA_009767595.1 Symbiodinium kawagutii
CAGAGACCCCTCCTACATTGAGTGGGCAAGAGGTACCTTTGAGCAGGCCGCCGTCCGCCAAGTTTCCTCGGCAATCTGTCCGGCAAAAGGGGCAAAACATTCGAACTGCGCAGTTGGCGGCCAGAACGGCCGTCCTGACACAACGCAATCGTGAAAATAGAATTGATTTTCTTTGTTTAAAAAATGTTCATTCTCCAAGTGGCGCAGCGTCAGGCGTTCCGATTTTGCAGGCAAAAGGGCTGTCTGCCATCTGCCAGAAAAAAAAAACAATTTTTGTCGTCCTGTCCTTCCATGTCGCCTGCCAAGGTTGCAGAGGCTCGAAATTTCAGTTTGCGCCACCATTGTTGCAAAGAGACTGCTGCCTCGCAAGCACTGCACTTCCCTCCGCGACGGTCAAGCGGCCAATCGGCATGGTTTTGATTGGCGACTCCGCAATTGAAGCCTGCTTCTTTTAGTCCCATGTGCGCGGCCCTTCTCACTAGATGTGTTCGACGTCAACCTGAGCTGAGTGAAGAGTGGAAGTTTTGCCTGCTTCTTGAACTGATATTTTTCGCTGCCATAGTGACAAGCGATGCTCTTGTCATCCGAAATTTAGAGAGCTCTTGGCCGCACATGCCAACCAGAATCTAAGGTTTGGCAGGATTGTGTCAGGATTCGATTGACTGCCCAGAGCCAGGTGGAGAAGCGCTTGGACTGTCCGAGCCACCTGATCAGAGCCCCACAAATTCGATCATTGGCACTAGAAGACAAGGGCCTTGATCTTCCCTTGGAGCAGACTTCTACAGCCGTTGCACCTAATCTAAATGGCTGAAGGTCACAAAGGGCCCCCCTTCAAGCCCTTGAAGCCCCCGTTAAGTCCCCTTCAAGCCCCCTTCAAGCCCCTTTCAACCCCTTTAACCTTCATGAAGGTGAAGCCCCCTTTTCGCCCCTTGAAGCCCCCTTAAAGCCCCCTTGAAGCCCCTTGAAGTCCTAGTGACCTGCATCGTGTGTGCAAGAGTGACACTTTCGACTACCTATGACTTCCATCGACGGGAAGGATTGCGATGTTCAGCCTTTACTTCCAAGCAGTCATTGCAAGGGTACTACTGCGGATGCTATGGTATTGCCAACTTCAAGTAGGTTGGTTTACTTCTGCTGCACGGGATTTACTGGTGCTCTCTTAGTTCGCTGTGCTCGCGAATGCAATACTTGATCGCTGGTCTTGTTACCTGTACCTTCTCTCTGAGCTGCTTAGGTTTTGTACAGCTTTCGTCTCACCGCAGATATGTTAATGCACCCTCATTGATTGGGATCTTTGAGTCTTTTGTTTGTTTGATTTGTGACCGCGGCCACAGTGCCAAAGCGGCGCCCTAGAGGAAAAAAAAAATGCATCGTGTGTGCAAGAGGCACTTCCTGGAAAAAAAAAATTGAAGCCCCTTGAAGTCCCCTTGAAGCCTTCTTCAAGCCTTCTTCAAGCCCCCTTCAAGCCTCTTTCAAGCCTTCATCTTTGAAGCAGCAGGTTTGCTGACAGGAGTGTTCTTCTGCGAGCTGCTGATGCCATCGTGACGCACACACTGATTCTGCTCTGGATGGAAACGCTTTCTGGGCCGAACTAGATTTGTGACTTGCAGGTGTTTTTTTGCTCTTTTGAATCAATCGCCTTGGTAGCAGTAAGCTGAGGTCGACAAGAAGCAGTGAAACTAGGTGAAACGAAGTGACACCCTGAACGCGGTTCTAATTTCGGAGGCTCAAAACCAAAGGGACAGATGGAAACGTACGAAGTTCCGAAGCAAGGAAGCAACAGAAGCAAAGGCAGCAAAATTGCGAAAATTGCATGATATCTTGTGATGGCCGATAAACCACCAGTCCAACCAGCAGTCCAGAGTCGTGACTTACAGGTGGTTGCGAATTGAGCTGACTGGGCACATTTCTTGATGTTGCCATCATAAAAATTGCAAACACAGTAAGTGACTAGTGGCACTTGTCTTTTCGGGCCTTTACTGGACAAGTCTTGACTCGCTGGTAGTTGCTACTTACAGTAGCGCTGGCTGGACGCACCTTGGTGTTGCCGTCGGAAAGTGGTGGAACTTCTGAAAGAGACGAGGGGTGAGTGCAGGTGCCGGTGGTTTGCTGGTCGGCACCAGCTGCTGCTGAAACGCCTGGCCTTGGCTTCGGCCTTTGCTTCTTGTTTTTGCGGCAGGTTGCTTGACGGTGCTGCTTACAGGTGCTATGATCCGCAACTGAGGACGTGTGCCCCTTGTGCTAGAACTTGCTGTCACTATGCTGTGGCTCGGATTTGCCAGGGGTGGTCTTTACAAGTTGCATGGGCCGTTGATACACAAAGTGCGCGCGTGCACCGTGGTGCTGTGCCCGTGTGATTGATTCGCTCACTGCAGGGGGGGCTGGGGCCCGCCCTCTCACTTCCTTTCGTCAGCGGATTGGATAGAGCTTTTCGCATCTTCGCATTTATTTTGCTGGCCAGACAAGGTGCTGCTTTCTTTGTACGAAGTTGCAACGTCTATGGTGTCTTCAGCTGGCTTGATTCTTGGGCAGTTACTTGGCATGATCGGATCGACCCTTTCTTCGAAATGTCGGATGTTGAGGGGAAGAGAAGACGCTACCCAGTTGACCGCCTTTTGAGATGAGTGAGTGCGGAGTGGCCTTTGTTTCACCTTGTGCATATGTGAAGTGTAGAGTGTTAGATGACCTTCTTGATGGGGCCTTTGTCTTTGGTTGGGGGTGGTTTGGTTTGCTTGTCTTGGTTGTGGTTTGCTTGGTTCTTGGTTGTTTTTGTGCCCTATACGGGCATCTAGCTTTAATTGAAGATCAAGCGATCTCTTCTTCAGCTTTCTGAACAACTAGTGACCTGCATCCTGTCTGCACTAGGCACTACCCGGAAAAAAAAATCATTGGCACTAGAAAACGAGAAAACTCAGGACTGCTTGACAGGTCGTGGCAACACCATTGCAGTTCACAATTTGGCACAGCTGTTTCTCACAAAAAGTGACTATGCTCCTGCTGGGAGTCTCAGCTCCAACGTTCTCGAAATGGCTTTTTCTCCCAGCACTTCCAAGACTTAAGGTTTCTTTCCTGCCAAGGAGATTTGTGTCTCTGATGGAAAGATTTACAAACGCTGCTCCCGTAGAGGCGAACCCTTGAAAAAATTTGGTTTGCTTTCCTGTTTGGCCTCTGCTTCGAAGGTAAGGGTTCACATGTGTCTTTCTTTCTTTCCGCACGCAACCAGGTTTTCCCATTCTGTTTCAAGAGGAAAAAAATCAGTGTCTTTGTAATGTTCTCATTGTTGATGATCTTTTTTGGATTGGAATTGAACTCTTTGTAATTGTTGCTGACCCCTGCCACCAATGCTAAAGCGGTGCTCTGGGAGGGAAATAAAAACATTCTTGACCAAACCCAAAATTCCGGCAAATCAAGTTTATTTTGTTGATTGAAACAAAATTTGAATGTTTTGATGGATGCGGAGGTATGAGGAGGGCTCAGGGTTAGGGCCATCTGTTTACAAAAAACAATGTGTGTTGCCGCACAAGCGCCGCATGGCCATAATGTTCTGGTCCTAAAGCATCTATGTATACATCCCTACCTTCCCCGTTCTTCACCGAATTCCTTTTTTTTCCTTGAAATTTTCCCCGCAAAAGGCCTCCGCTTCTAAGCCTTACATTTCCTCACTTTTTTCTTCGCCCCGGTTCTTTTCCAAGAAACTAATTGAACATGAGGGTAGGAAAAAAGCTCCCACTGCGGATTGAAGTCAAGAGAGAAAATCACATAGAAGGAAAAAAATGACTTACTAGTTTGTAACTGGCGGAAGTGGATTGGTGTCAATACTGCAAAAGTGAAAGCGACGATGGCGCAATTTTGCCAGATTCCGAAAAATCTTTTTCATCTTCTTTCCTTCCACTAAACTTGTTTTGGAATTCTTCGACTTGCCTTTTCGCGGGAAAAAGATGATTTGAAAAACTTAAAAAACCAAATTCCACAAGATCTATCCAAATAAAAAAATTGTACATGCATTGAGCAGTTTAAAAAACCGTATGATTAGCCTCCTATAAGTTGATCTGCGGCTAACTGAAATCGAATTGGTACATCCCAGGCTTGGAAAACCTGGGGATTCTGGCGTCGGATTACCACTCTGAGCCACACGTTGATGAAATCTCGCCATTCTGAGCGGCTTCCATTGGTCCTTTTCAAGGAGCCATCAATAGCTGCATAGATTATGGTTATGCAGCACATGCACAGGTTATGTAGTCCTACTTTGGAGCTGTTAGGGTCTACTCCATCATATAATATCACATCGCATCGTATCATATCGTGATTCAAACCATATGTCGAATGAAAAAGTGTATTGTGCCATATCATGACATTCTGTGCAACCCATGTCAATCTATGGGATTTGTGGGTATGTAAAGATCAAAAGAGTGATCTACGAAGGTATATTCAGTGACTGAAGGATGAAATGTTTCTATTTGTGAGCAAGACTTGTACGCCAGCAAGGCTTGTAAATAGCATGGCCTTCACACCAGCAAGGCCTTTGTGCCGCTCTTCTTGTTTTTTTTTGCCTGCTGCGCCCCCCTTCTTGCCCCTGCTCCTCTCCACAGAAGCAACTTTTCCAGCCCAAACCCTGCCAAAAACCAAACCTTTCAGAGAGGTGAAAAACACAAAAAGGAAAAAAAAAGTAACCAAGGTGTACAAGACCTTGCAAATACCATACAAAATTGAGCTTCGTTTTTGGCGCCTTGGACTCATTAATAACCACTAAATCAACCAACCATGACAACTATTTATTATAATGGGTGCGTTAGTTGCTCAATTGGGGATTTGCGTCGGCTTAGTGTTTATGTTGTGTTTTTGATGTGTTGCGGCGTTTCTTTCGTTGGCGCGTGTATGTGTATGCGAATGTATGTGTATATGTAAATGTTTGTGTCTATGTGCATGTATATGTAAATGTAAATGAAAATTCAAATATATATGTAGATGTAAATGTAAATGCAAATGTATATGTATATGTATATGTATATGTATGTGTATATGTATATGTAGATGTAAATGTATATGTATATGTATATGTATGTGTATCTGTATATGAAAATGTGTGTGTATGTCTGTATGTTTATGTTTATGTTTATGTTGATGTGTTTGCGTTCGTGTATGCTATTATGTGTATGTGTATGTGTATGTGTATGTGTATGTGTATGTGTATGTGTGTGTATGTGTATGTGTGTGTATGTGTTTGTGTGTGTCTATGTCAATGCATGTGTGTATGTGTATGCAAATGTGTATGTATATGTGTATGTGTATGTGCATGTGTATGTGTATGTTTAAGTCTATGTCAATGTCTTTGCGTTTGTGTTTTTTTTGTGCATGTGCATGTGTATGCGAATGTGGGTGTGTATGTGAATGTGTACGTTTATGTTTATGTGTTTGCGTTTGTGTATGCTAATGTTTATGTGCATGCGTTTGTGTATGTCTGTGCATGTGTGTATGTGTATGCGTACGTGTATGTATATATGTATATGTGTATCTTTTTGCGTGTGAGTTTGTGAATGCTTATGTGCATGTGTATGTGTATGCGTTTGTGTTTGTGTCTGTGTATGCGTATGCATTTGCGTATACGTATGTGTATGTGTATGTGCATGAGTATGAGTATGTGCATGTGTATGGGCATGTGCGTGTGCGTGCGCGTGTGCATGTGCATGTGCATGTGCATGTGCGTGGGTATGGGTATGTAAGTGTCCATGTATGTCAAAATGTACAGACGTATTTTTGGCGACATGCATTTCAATGATGTATTTTTGTAATTTTCAGCATCTACATGTGCATTGGGACAGGTTAATTGACTTCCAATAATGCCCATTTTTTGCCATCAGGAATTTCCGTATCTTGAGGCAAATCCGTTTCGAGTCCAGTGACCTCACTTTAATGCGTTTCCATCGGTCCAGTGACCGTTTGATTGACATTCAGGTCACCGTGTGTTTGCCTTCTTTGCCGTGACAGGGCGGCCAAACATTGACCCCAATCACCCTGCTTCGAGTTTTGGACCAGAGGAACAGTGCGCCGTGCTGACCAAATGAATAACGACAAAAATGTTGAACGTTTGGAATTTAATTCTTGAACATTTATCGTGGATATTGGAATATTGGATACCGGTGAAACTCAAAACTGTCAATTCGCTCTTTGACCCAAGGTTTTTTTGATCGGCATCGAATGCAGCACGATGTGGATTTACTTTTCCAAGAGGAGCGCCTCTGTGGGATCAAGGCGTTCCAGTTGCTTCCAGCTCTTTATCGTGGATTGCGCCCACGTCATCATTGGACAATTCATCAGGGAACGTTCTTTGCTGTTCGGGGCGGAACGTAGCAGAGTGATGAACAGCTATACAACATTTTTTTTCGGTGTTGGCCAGAAATCACCAAGGCCAAAATGCATGACAGTCTTGCATTTGGAGCTGCAGAAAAACGTTGATGTACGATTCATTTTGTGATGTTCCCAAACAAAAGACGACTTGGGCCAAATGTTTGGGAAATAACGGTTCCGAGTTTTCAATGCACTTATTTCTCCCACTGTTTTTTTCCGTCTCGTTTAGCCCTCTTCGACAAAATTTCCCTTGCGGAACTGTGTTTTTCAACGTGCGATTCTTTGATCTTTGCTGTCCGCGTTACTGCGACCAAGGAGGATTGGAACAAATCGATGTGATGTGAATATGCGTAGGTTCATTGGAATTCCAATAAGTTCTCCTTCAGTTTGCTAAGGTGTTTTCGAATTCTTCTGGGTTTCCTTTCGTTGCAAGCCGGTTTTCCTGGGTTTCCGTTGAGTTCGCTGCGGTTTTGCAAGTTGTTTCAGCCGTTCCTTTTTTGTGTTCTTAGCAGATCAGGGTTCGTGAATTCTTTTCCGACCAGAAAATTTTGACAACATCTAAAAATATCGGGGTTAAAAAACATAGTGAAAATGATTATGGACTAGCCGACACTTCCACTGGGTTAACATTGATGATGCACAGGCTGAAAATTAGGCGAACCAAGAATAGAGACGCAATGAATTCAAAAGTGAATTGTTCCAGATGACAATGATGTAGCAATTTATGGCCAACAATATTTTTTTGACAAATCCCCGCGTGTCAGGTTTTTCCACGTCTATCTAACAGTCGAACTTGTTTCGCCTGTCTCGGTCCCGGCGATATGTCACAGTCGCAACCGGTACACGCCCATATGCAATTTGATGTATTTTTTTTTTGCTTGCAATTTTAATCATGAGTCAGATAGGAACCCGGGCAAAAGGAACCCACGCAAATTTCTGGAACAGAGCAACCTGTAATTTTATCAATTTGTCCTTATTTGATCCTTATTTTTCCTTATTTGTCCCTTATTTGCCTTTGAGTGTGGATTTCTTATTTGTCCCTTATTTGTCCCTTATTTGTCCCTTATTTGTCCCTTATTTGTCCTTATTTGTCCCTTATTTGTCCTTATTTGTCCCTGATTTGTCCTTATTTGTCCCTTGTTTGTCCTTATTTGTCCCTTATTTGTCCTTATTTGTCCCTGATTTATCCTTATTTGGCCCTGATTTGTCCCTTATTTGTCTCTTATTTGTCCCTATTTGTCCTTATTTGTCCCTTATTTGTTTCTTATTTGTCCCCAGCATGAAATTTGCCAATAACATTGGTTTGTCCGTATTTGTATCTTATTTGTCCCTCAAATGCCTTTATTTGTATCTATTTGTTCTTATTTTTCCCTTAAATGTAAATTCCTTATTTTCTCTCATTTGTATCTTATTTGTCTCTTGTTTTTGGGAGACATGATTTAATGGATCGCTTGTTCTTGAGACAATTTTGACTCGCTTCATGATTTGTTTGATCAAAATTGCCAAATTTTCTCACAAAAACCGTGTCTCCGCCGCGGTCCAACTTAAAGGTGGCACGACGAAATTACGTGCAGAATTGGATGTTGTTTTATGGGATGAGACAAACAAACACCAACAGATTGCCGAAGAACAGTCTGTTTGGTATTTGTCGGACATTGCGGAGCGCAGGCAACCCGGGAATTTGCACAAACAAAGGCCTGCCACGCGGTTACATGTCATGAATGCGTTTGGGAAATTTGTCCCAAGATCTAGGTTCAGCGCCGCAGAAATGGCAATCGGAACCGACATCACGTGAATGTGCAAACATATTAACTGTTCAGCAGCTCGAACAACCATTGGAAAACATATTTCAAAACTCATACGTGGAATGCCTTGGAATTCAGAAACATTCCGTTTCAAGCCGGTATATGACATCAAGCGAAATGTTTTTTTGCCCGAAACATACTTTGCAAGCAACAGTTGGGGCTATGGTTGTACCAGGGACTTGGTTGGCAATTTGAATTTGAATGACCTTCGTCGAGGCGGCAGCAATGGGAATCCGCGCAGGTTGTCAAGAAGAAAATAAGGACACAATGATACCAGTTCCAAAGGAACGGGATCCAACAATTGACACATGAACTCACATGTTCCATGATTTGCCTGGCCGCAGATGCAGAACTTCACATTTTTTTCTACAAATGTCTTTTCGATGCAGTTGCGCCTTACCAAACCTTTTGTACCTTAATCAGAATGCGGGCCTTTGTTTCCAAACAATCTTGTTCTTATGGACATTAAAGTTGGGAAGCAGCCGGTGCCAAGGTCAACATGCTGGGACAAAAGTGCGCATGATGCATTGTTCACGTTGCCTGAAACACCGTGATACCATTCTCGCATTGACTCTTGGCAAGCCAAGCCATTGGATTCATAAGACAGAAAATCTGGGAACGTATGCCAACACCAAAACTTTGGACGAACAATCTTCCATATTGTACCCCGAATGCCAGGGAAGGCATTCTGCTAGAACATCCACAACATGGACAAGAGATTCGGTATGAGGAACTAGGCCGACACATGCAAGAACTTTGCAAAGTGGATTGGGTTTTTATGAATTGAAGGACGATATTTCTCTCACAAATTCGTTTCCGCAAGAATTGCGGTCTTGAAGTCATGTACTTCTTCCGACGGGTCATCGCAGGCGGCAGCGTAGTTCCATCGGCACGACCAGACCCCCCGCACCGCTTGACAATCAGCAAACCGGTTGGGCGGATTTTTCCCGATGCGTGAAATCGAAGTCACCTGGTTATGCATTCACCAACGACTGTACCAAAAATCCAAAACAGTTGAAAAAATGGAAAAAATATGTTGCAACAAATTCATCCAATTTCCACGAAACACTTTGATGTAAAATGAAACAAATATGCGTGTAGACGTGCTGAAGTTTGACACGGCCAGTTTTTTGCAAACCGAGGGGGCCGCAGATCTTGGCCGATGTTGTGCGCAAGTGCGAGCCATTTGTTCCATACTGGGCACATTGGTCTCCATGTGCGGCATGTTTTGCTGCATGTTGGGACCCCCCCTTATCTTCACCACACCCTTGCCGTATGGTGTTGTTTTTTTTCCTGCGACATATGTTTGCCGGTTCCTGTTTCCTTTTTCTTGTTTTGTTTCTTGAAGTGCTTACTGTGCATAACATGTGAGCTGCTTTGGGCATTGACCAACGGGACCCGCACCAAAATCCGAACTGAATCGAACCAGGTGATACCAATGTTGCCACCCCAAACGGGTAGTGATGAAGCGACAAGCGATAGCAGCAGTGAATCCAATCCATCATCGAACTCAAGGGCGCCAGACCCAACCAACTCCGAGCAACTCCCAGTAATGATGGTACCACTTCAGGCGTCCAACACACCAGCTGCAGACCCAATCGAGGAACCGAGGTCCCCATCATATGCGCCAACCACGCCAATGTTGACACCGCAATCCCTTGAAGAAATGATTGTGCAAGGGATGACCCCTCCAAACAACGGTGGCCCACGTGCAATGACACCGCCACGATCTCCAGAAAAAATTCCGTTGAGCTATCCTGGAATCCAAGGCGCCCAAGGTGGGGGCACCATTGCAACTGCCGTACCTGTCCCGTTGCCAAAACGCGAGTTAGGAAGCGAAAACCCTTCACCAACAAAGGCTCGACGGATAGAACTGCAAGAAAACCGAACACCAAACCAACCTGGAACTGGAAACGCGTCCCCAACCAAAATGCAACGGATAGGAACGATCACGGCAGCACTTGAACAAATTCAAGATTGGGCCCGCAACGGCCAATGGGAGAATCGCGTTGCATCATTGCGAGATTTGTTTGGACGCCCAGCTGGGTACCCAAGGAAGTTGAGACAGCGAGAGGTGTCCAAATGCCAATTTTGGTCGAAAAGGAATTTGCCATCCCAAAATTCAAGCATGAACGGCCACGTAAGTCGAAACTATCCCATTTCAAATGTGTGGATGAAATCAAACGAGGTGCAAACCGTAACAGATTCACATGTGCAGACACCAAACGCAAATACGCATGTGAAGTACTAGCGGGGGAAACCAACATGTTTATCATGTTTGCACCAGCACCGTACGAACAGTCCCACGTCTTGCTCAAGTTCCAGTGTTGGCACAACGGTTGGAACACCAGGTCCTCGGACGTCAGGTGAGCGTACTTGTTGGGATGGGATTCCGGTGATTCTGCTGGCAATCCGGTTCGCATCCGAGTGCCGCCTGAATACACATCATTTTCCAAGCATGGTTACGCCAACAGCTGTCCGATGTACACTAAAATTTGATCAGGTCAGATGGGATACCGCAATGTATGTTGCCAACTTGCCCGTGAACAGGTGGTTAAAACAACTAGTGGCCTGGAACCCGAATGGACTACGAAAAATTCGATACCCACGGCACGATTGGACAAGCAAACTCGTGGGCTATATGCGATTCCGACAAAATGGAGACTGGCATGTTGTTGCCCAAGACCAATCCTTCTGGAGGCAGCTTTGTGATCATTTTGTGAAATTTTGTTCCGCACATTGATGTTTTGTTTATTTGTCTCACCCTGCCCGCGCCCCAAAAGGGGCTGCCTTCGGACATGCAAGTGCAAAGTCAAGTCAAAGTCAGATCCTGCAAGCCCGGAAGCGGCCCTCGCTAGGGCGCAGGAAGGTGAGACGAAATAAATTGAACAGAGTGAACCTCGAGACAAAAAGAACGTCACAAGGTCATCCAAGTAGTGCATCCATAATGCTTCGTATGCTTCGCTTTGCGCCAGCATCAACCAATCGCCCAGACCTCTGAATCTGCAGAACGCTTTTTTTTTCTCCGATGTCCAAGTGAGATTTGTCGGTCCGCCGGAAGCAGGCCCACCAGGATTCCAAAGTAAAACACTTTTGGCCCAACGATCTGGGAACAGCTAGCTTTTCCATGTGCGTTGCGAACTTCCAGTGGCGACGTAAACACATCTGAGACCAGGGCACAGCGCCAGCTTGTTGCATATGTGCGGGCACACACGCATTCCAAGAGCGGACGATTTCGTGCCACAGCAAATCCCAGCGCGTCACAGGAGGCCCGACCAGTGTACGCAAAAATTTCCGCATTGTAACGTCCAATTTGTTCACATCCTCCTTGTGCATCACACGGTGCCCAGCTGCAAAGCAAACCACAGGCGTAACAATCGCTTGGAGGTAGTTCAAGCGGCCCTTGGTGGAGACCTTTCTGGAAGACAAAATGGATTTGGATGCAAGAAATCGCCTGATTGCATTTTGAATGTGGCATTCCGTGTCTCTCCCCGAATGTTTATCTCCAAAATAGCAAAGCATGCGCCCCAACCATTTTTGCACATCCACAATGCGGAGGTGAACACCATTTGCAACAACTATATGGGTTGGAGGCTGGGCCTCAGTAGTCAATACGACCGGTTTGTCAAGGTCAGTTGCCATGCAGAACCAAAAACTTTGGGCGTCAGAGAACCGATCAAAAGCCGAGAGGACGCGATGCAAGGCCGCAAGCAAATTGAAAAAATTTTTGATCGAAGTCGGCGGTTTTGCCCCCAAGGATGTGATCGTCAGCTACAAGGTCTTCAGGGTGCATGTTCGTGTGGACGGCAGGGTTTTGCAGGTAGCCACCTTCAGTGAGGGTTGTGAGGTCGCATGGATGAATGAGGACATGGTTTTCATGGACGATTTGGAGTAGGATCATGCCGCAGAGAGCTGTGACCGCAGAAAGTTGGAGAGCAAAAATAGCATTCAGCTTAAAAATTTTCCAACGGATGATGTGGAGCAGAACCGTGGTTTTATGCAAGAATTTGTGGATGTGCATGTGGCAACCAAAAATGTGCAAAGCCTCCGAAGTGAGGACCGGCAACATGATTTGATGGCTGAGCTTGATGATGGTTCTTTTGATGTTTTGTTCTTGACCGAAACGTGGCGGCAGGACAAAGAGGAAACCCATGAAACTCCTTCAGGTTGCGTTATGTTTTTATCTGGCGGTGATTGTTCCCGTGGTGTTGGCATAGTGCTGTCACGTCAATTCCGTGCAAAGGTGAGCAATCTTGTTTTCCATTCTTATACATCACGCGTTTGCGCTTTACACCTTTCATTGGCTGGAGTAAAAATTTGTGCCTTGGCTTGTTACATGCCGACCAGTTGGGACAGTGACGACTCTGTTGTCGAAGTGTATGACTTCTTGAGCCTTCTGCTGGATAATTGCCGGCGTGATGGAACAATTCTTTTGTTGGGTGGTGATTTCAATGCCCACATTGGATCCTGCATCGTTTCGGATGAATTGGATATGATTGGCCCTGCTGGCATGGGAGAAAGGAATGCACGGGGCGTCATGTTTGTGCATTGGATCTTGCAAAATGGTTTTCATGTTGTAAGCCGGTTGGGATTTACACACCCGGTCGAGGACAGTTGGACTTGTGAACGGTTCTCCGACAAACGACGGGTTCAACTTGATTACTTGCTGGGCGATTTGCAGTTCCTGCCCGTGAGGTCCTGGAACGATTGGAACATTGGAGTTGGGGTGGATCACAAGTGTGTTCATGCCATTGTGAGGTTGCAAGTGTCAAAACGGTTGCGTGTTTACCATAAGCGAGTTAATTTGAAACACTGGGTGCCTCATGTGAATGCTGATGCT
>VSDK01022504.1:14006-80021 GCA_009767595.1 Symbiodinium kawagutii
GACAAGTCATTGACCATCAGACTGCTAGCAATGTGTTTCCAATTTTGTCCGGTGTGCGACAAGGATGCGTGCTAAGTCCTCGGCTTTTTTGTGCAGCTTTACAATGGGCCATGGCAACTTGGAGAGATGATGTTTGCGAGAAAGGAATTGACCTAGGTGATGGTATGAAGAAACTTTTGGACTTGAGGTTTGCAGATGATATCCTCCTTTTTGGAACAGACCGGGACACCATCATACAGGTTTTGGATTCGTGGGTTGTGGCGTTTGATGGTGTTGGCTTGAAACTGAACATTGAAAAGACGGTCGTATTGACTACTGAGGCCCAGCCTCCAACTCATATAGTTGTTGCAAATGGCGCTCACCTCCGAATTGTGGATATGCAGAAATGGTTGGGGTGCATGCTTTGCAAATTTGGATCCAAACATTCGGGCAAAGACACGGAATACCACATTCAAAATGCAATCAAACGATTTTTTGGATCGAAATCTATTTTGTGTGATAGAAATGTATCCATCAAGGACCGCTTGAGGTATTTCCAGGCGATTGTTACGCCAGTGGCTTGCTTTGCAGCTGGGCATCGTGTGATACACAAGGACGATTTGAACAAATTAGACGTTGCAATGCGGAAACTTTTGCGTACACTGGTTGGGCCTCCTGTGACGCGCTGGGATTTGCCGTGGCATGAAATCCTCCACTCTTGGAATGAACGTGTGCACACGCATATGCAACAAGCTGGTGTTGTGCCCTGGTCTCAGGTCTGTTTACGTCACCATTGGAAATTCGCAACGCACATTGCAAAGCTGTCTCCAGATCGTTGGGCCAAACGCGTTTTACTTTGGAATCCTGATGGGCCTGCTTCCGTCGGACGACCACATCTCACTTGGACATCGCAAATCGAAGCGTTCTGCAGATTCAAAGGTCTGGGCGATTGGTTGATGGTGGCGCAGGACGAAGCATTATGGATGCACTACCTGGATGACTTTGTGGCTTTCTCTTTGTCTCGACGTTGACTCTGTTGAATTTATTTCGTTTCACCTTCCTGCGCCCTAAATATGGGCCGCCTCCGGGCTTGCAGGATCTGATCTGATCTGATCTGATCTGATCTGATCTTGTCAAGGTCAGTTTCCAACCAACACCGTCCAACGCCACCGCCAACGAATCCAAAACTTATATGATGGTGTCCCTGTCGTCCCCAAGGAGGCGGATATCATCCGCAAACCTCAAGTCCAAAAGCTTCTTCACACCACCACCTAAATCAATTCCGTTCCCGCAAACATCATTTCTCGAAGTTGCCATGGCCCACTGTAAGGTTTCACAAGCAAGCCCGGGACTTAGCACGCATGTGTGTCGCGCACCGGACAAAATTGGAAACGCATTGTCAGCAGTCCGATGGTCAATGACTTGTCCTTCCTGCTCGTGGCATGGTGTTTGAAGAATCCAAATCAAATGTTCTGAAACACCATGTGCCCGCAAACTTGGCCAGAACGCACGCCAATCCACACGGTCAAAAAATTTGGACAAATCCAAACTGATTATCCACAACGGGGTTTTGTGTTGCAGCGTTTTATCAATCAGCATGCTGGCCGTCAGGTGTGGGTTTGTAGGGGTGGACTCTTTCACAATAAAATTTGAAGGCGTTGATTTGTTCGAGGATATGGTGTTGGAGCTGGTAGGCAACTTGCACGGATGCCGCGCAGCTGGAAACAGCTACCGGAAAAAATTCGAGCATGTAATCAAAGAAAAATTGGCGAACAAAAAGTTATCAGTTCCAAGGAGGGAAACGTGACCCAACTGCGTACCCACGAGCACTGGCGCGACAATCTTCCACCATTCGGACGATCTGCCGTAGGAGCCGATGCAGATTGAAATTTTTGTTGTCCAAACAAGGCGTGGGTGAATTTCTGGACATGAAAGAAGGGAAGGTCGAAGCACCAGGAACGACGGTAAACGTTTTAGGTACGGCGAATGTTCGCAATGGAGCTGCGGCTTGCACCCTGCCTGGGGAAAAATAGACTGAAACATCCTCACACTGCTCGACCTCGAATCCCAATGCTTCATGAGGCAATTGAACGGGTTTGCTGTCCCAGGGACTTTTGCAACTTTCAATTGCTTTTGGTAAACCAATTCCAGAACGTATAATGCTGTTACATCCGTGTGACGCATGCGGGAACCTGCGCCCAACCGTTTTGCTGCCTGCAACGCCGTGTTGGCGCCCGTCCAAGCAAGAGGCAAAACCATTTTCAAACCAAAGTCCTCTTCGCCACGCTGTTTGATGAACATTATATCGCGTACGGGTGCTTCATCGCATGATGTGGCGGGGAGTCCGGGCTGAATTTGCGGACGTGCTACAACAACACTGCCACGTACAATCACTACACGGCAATCTCTGGACCCACGCGTGTCAAAACAACCTGCCGAGCCAAAATCCGTAAACCCAATTCAAAATGGTTATAATGTGAGGATGTATAATTGTAATAATGTGCATCAATCCCACCCGCCATCAAGTACTGGTTTTGAATTTTCAATTGCACACATGAAACACCTACGGTCATGCCGGAGGCGGAGGTTCTATTTTCAAAATGTGGAGTCCATCCCGTCCTAAACTCAGGAGGTTTTCCCAATCTACCTCCTTGACCTCCTGCCGAACGTAACGTCGCGTCGGTCGGTGCTCAAACAAATTGCGTTTCCGACGCGCCGCCCTCTGTTCATCCACAAGGTCGGTGTTTTCAGGTGTTTGGGGGAAACTGCCCAGCAGATTGAACTCGTTAGCAGTTGTTGTCCCAACGTCCAAAAACTAAAACGAACACACAGTGGAAACCTTTGCAATGGCTGCGGACGCATTTCAAATTTGCATCTCCCACTCGTTGACATGCCCTTCCCCAGGCATTGCCTTGGAGTGATGGCATGTAGCCAAACTTGCAATAACTCAAGCAGAACAATGCGTTGTGCAATGAAATCCCACGTTGTAAAGGGGCGTTTGTAGGCAGGCTCCACACAAACAGGTGAAGGCTGGAAACTCCACAGCACAAAGTGTAACTAAGATGTTTCATTTTTTTTTCTTTCTGCTCTCGACGGAATAACTCAGGAAGTGCTACTTACTCCGCAGCCTTCCAGTGGTGAAAAGTGAACCCAATACCACCGCGTGTTTTCACATTGCGCACAAAAATTCGGGGGGCTGACATTGATCACCAGCATTTGACCGCCACAACAAGGGTCCGTGCAAGTGAACAGGGCTCGTGTGACAAAAAAATTTCCCTGTGCAGGACATTGGTTTTCTCAATCTAGCGGTGACTTGCGTGGATTATTTTGATGTCGGGCGCCCCTTGATTTCGCACATTTCATAACCAAAAGGGCAGCATGGTGGGTTTACTGCAGGCGTGGTCTGGAACCAGCTCGGGCACAACATGTTGCATGTATGAAATGAATATATTGATGCCTCAGGATGTCAACTTGTTTTTTGTTGTGGATGATGTGCATCGAACACAGTAATTCATCGATATGCATGCTTGAACGATAAGTTTGCATAACATCCGGAGCGATGCACGGTTTGAAGACTTTTCCCATGAACTTGGCGCGTGTGATTATGACATTTTCTTGCTGTCAGAAACCTGCCAAGGGGAAGAAGTGGAATGTTTCAACACACCCTGTGGCGACCGTGTTCACCTCAGCGGCTCAGCGGTGGGCCTGTGCATTGTGGTCTGGGAATTGCTTTGTCACCGAAAGTTTTGGACAAAACAGAAAACGTTTCATTTCATGCATTTTCCCATCGGTTATGCCTGTTGAAATTTCGTGTGGACAATATGCATTTTGCGGTTTTGGGCTGCTGTTTTCCGACATCATGGGACGACATGGCCGATGTGGAAGGCATGTATGAAATGTATTGAAATGTTGAATTCCGTGTTGGAAAACATACGTTGCACAACCGGCCGCATCATCATTGGTGGTGATTTCAATGCATGCGTGGGAGCTGCGAAAGAAGAAGGTGACATTGACTGTCTCCACGTGGGGTTTCGGCGCAAGAAATGATCAGGGATCCATTCTTGCTCAATGGGTTTTGCAAAACGGATTTCAAATTTGCAACCGTCAGGTGAACTTGGTCGATACCAGTGCCAGTTGGACTTGCCAGAGGTATTTCAATAATGCATTGGTGCAACTGGATTTCATATTGGCAGACGGTTTGGCGATGGTGGACGCAGTTTGGCATGACAGTGTGGTGCCCATTGGTTTGGATCACCGTTGTGTTCATTGCATCCTCATGTGGCCTGGCAGGAGCATAGCGCATGCGCAGAACCGGCGGCGTGGATTGAAACACTGCAAACCAATGCTTGGCCACGCTCGTGAACCAATTGCGTGTCACCAGGAACTGCGAAATTCAATTTTGAACGACCCGCCTACCACATGTGACATTTTGCAGAAACATTTGCTTGCAGCAGGAAGGACGTCGGGAACATGCAAAGCATCTTTCTACAAAACACATTTGGCCACCCTCGACGTGCACTGCCGCAGATTGCTTCGAAGTGTCGTTGGCGCCCCGGCGGGCATGGATTGGACGAAGCCTTGGGATGAAGTTCTGCATGAGTGGAATGCACGTGTGGTGCAACAGATGGCTCTCCACGGGCTTAAAATTTTGCAGAAGTGTGGGTACCAGCTGACTTGATGTGTGATGTCCGCGATCGTCTTCCTTTAGGCTCATGGAACTCCAACCAGCGTTTGAGACAGAACAAAAGGTCCTGTGTGCAGGTTGGGAGCCACCAGGGTTAGGGACTAGCCCCAGGGTTTTGACCAGTGATCCGCACTGGTAGCGGAGCCCCTGCGGGGGCAGACGCCATGGAATCTGGCAAAGCTGAGTCGCAGGTGCGACGATTCGCTGGGGACGGCGACAACCCTCCGAAGCAGTATCGCCAGTGGAAGCGATGGGCAAGAGCGTACCTGAAAGTGCAAGCCTTGCCTACGGATCTGTGCTCTATACACTGCTGGATGGGCCAGCGCTGCGAGCTTTCGATGCCGTGGACATGTCCGAGCTCGAGGAAGCAGGTGGGCAGGATGTGATCTTCCAGATTCTGGATGAGAGGTATCCGGAAGAAGCCTCGCATGACAGACTGGGAGAGGTGCTGGACGCCATCTTCGACCTGAAGGTGGATCGAGGAGAGAGCACCGCATCTTTCACTGGCAAGGTGCGGACAGCCTTCCAACAGGCTGAGGCGGAGGGAATACGATTCCCCTCAGTAGCACGTGGCTACATGGTCCTGAGGTTTGCAAAGTTGGGCCCAGAGAAGCGGGCAGTAGTGCTCGCGGCAGCTCGCCGCTCCTATGAGGAAGCAGACATTGTAGCGGCTTTGCGGACTACATACCCCGAAGGACTTCATCAAGGACGGTCAGCGGCAGCCCAGAGCAGCTGGCAATGGTGGCTGGAGACGGTGGGGAGGACTGGGACCAAGGCGAACCCATTGAGGAACAGGACGCCATTGAGGTGCTACTATCATGGAAAGAGACCAGGGCAAAGATCGGAAAAGAAAAACTCGCCAGAGGTTTTCCTTCCAAAGGTGATGTCAAGAAGCTGGAGACCCGCGTTCGCTGCTTCAAGTGCAAGCAGGTTGGCCATTTCAGCCGCAATTGCACAAAGAGGAGCTCATCGACTGCCAGTTCCAGTGCGAAGAATGTCAAGGTGAACTTCGTGAACATGGTGCAGCCGACCGATGAGGACACGGAGTGGGTCAACATCAGTGAGTTGGACGCAGTGGTGACGCAGTGGGAGAGCAAGCCCAGGGACTACTGGGTGACTGAAGAGGACAGAGTGATCAGAAAACATGTGCTACCACGGAGATCACTGTTCTCTCCAGCAAAATCAATGTGCCCGGCGGATGTGAAGGAGCTGAGCACAGCAAGAACCACCAGAATGCAGTTCAACAAGGAACCGATGAAGGAGATCTACACAGCAAACTGGAAATATCCTACTGAGACACACCGTGACATTGGGAAGGAGTGGACCGGTGAGACCGTCTTTTACCGTGAGAAGAAAGTTCACTATGAGGACCCCGAGGAAGAGGAGCTTGCAGAGCAGACTCGGGACCTTGAAGAAGCACTGTACGCTGCCATGCAGCGACACTATGAGGATCCTACGTTGATGATCAATGAGTTGCTTGCGTGCTATGAGGATGCGCAGGCAGAACCTGAAGCAGGACCAAGTCAGGAAGGATCACAGGGCTCCGACTCCGCTGTGGTCATCGATGAAGACGAGGATGGAGAGTGCGAAGTGAACATTTCTGAGAGTCAGCAGTGCCTGACTCATCCACCAGGATTTGGAGTGGTGGATACCGGATGTGGAAGAGGACTGATTGGAGAAGAGACCTTACTTCGGCATGAGGAAGTGCTGGCGCAGAAGGGTCTCAAGGTGGTGTGGCTGCAAAACCAAAAGCAGATCTTTCGATATGGCAATGGAAGCATGGACGAGGCCATTGGCAGAGTGGAACTACCGATCTTCATCCAAGGTCGGCATCTCAAGATGAGGATGAGTGTTGTGAAGGGCCGGGTGCCGTTACTGGTGTCCAAGCGGTTCTTCAAGGCTTTGGGGGCAAACATCGACTTGGTCAACAACATTCTGCACCTGACCAAGGCAGGAATCCAGTCAGTCCTGCACGAGACCAAGAGTGGATCATATCAAATCAATCTGTGTGAGACAGATTTGGTGTCAGTTAAACCTTTTCGGACTGAAGAGGTTGATGTGATGGGTGTCAATGAAGTGTTGATGACGGAGGATGTGGACATTGCCTCCGATGACTCAGATGTGATTGTCACAGAGGAACCCCCTGAGCCGATGGATGAGACTCAACCAGAAGAGGACAGTGAGACAGATGAAGGCAAGTGGGGAATCCTGAAGGCAAATGAGAGGAAGAAGCTGATGAAGGATATGCAAGAGGCATTGCATGCTCGTGGCGCGACCTACATGCCAACCGTGATGGAGGTGTTCTGCCCAGGACGATTTGCAGAGCAAGCTCAGAGCATGGGATTCCGGTCAGTCGGGTCACTGGATCTGTCGACGGGCTGGGACTGGGCCAAGCATGATCATCGTGCTGCAGCTGAGCAGATGGTGGAGCAGGCCAACCCTGACCTTCTCTTGATGTGTCCTCCTTGTGGACCTCTCAGCGCCCTTCAAAATCTGACACCGGATGATCGGCGTCGTGATCTCCAGGCCTTTCAACGTGAAGTACTGGAAGCGAAGTCAATGGTGCGATGGTGCATCAAGATGGCTCGACAGCAGCTGGCAAAAGGGAAACACTATGTCTTCGAGAGCTCCAACAAGACCAAGGCATGGTCACTTCCGGCCATGATGCGCTTCGTGGAGGAGACAAACCCGGCTGTCCTGGAGGTATCGCTATGCTCGCTGAATGTGCGATGTCCTGAGACTGGGGAGCGCTATGGGAAATGCTGGCGCTTTATGACCTCGTCGCTGGGAGTGGCGACGCAGCTGGTGCCCTTTCATTGTGATGGACAACATGAGCATCAAGTGGTCGAGGGCTCATCTGGAGGACTGCCCCGCTCTGTCCAAACACAAGTTTATCCTAAGAGACTGATTAGAGCCATCTTAGCTGGATACCATCGTGAAGATGCCTGCCAAATGTGCCATGCAGTGATAGGAGAACATGAAACCAATCCAGACAGTTCCAGTTTGCAACCGGAATCGAAGCGTAAGGTGTTACAGGCCATTCGTAAGATGCACAACAACCTAGGTCATGCATCGAACACAGACCTCATTCGCATTTTGCGACATGCTGGAGCACAGGATAGAGTGCTTGACTTAGTGAGGCAGTTCAGTTGTCCCACCTGTGATGCCCGGGCTGAGCCGAAGATCACTCGAAATAGCACTGTACCCAAAGATGTTGCACCCCTTAGATATGTTGGTTTGGATGTCAAGTGGTTACCAGGTTTCAAGAATGGGGAACGCATCAGAGCTTTAAACATCGTTTGCAGAAGCTCAGGGTTACAGCAGATGACGCCATTTCGAGAAGCGGAGTCATCGGACCTGATCCGACGCCTCTATCGGCAATCCTGGACTCGTGCATATGGTCGTCCCAAATGGATAAAATTCGACGCATCTAGATGTAATCTAGGACAGCCCTTCATTGACGCTCTTGAGAGAGATGGGACAGTTGTGCTCGATGTACCAGGCCAGGCTCACGAGCAGGTTGGAGACATAGAGGTTCATGGCAAGCATTTTGAATCCATGCTCATGAAAGTCCTCGACACCATGCAGCCACAAACATACGAAGAATGGTTGGAATGTGTAGATTGCACCATAGAAGCCAAGAACAGCTTGCTCCGTAGAGGCGGACATAGTCCGTATCAAATCGTGCTAGGCCGGGATCCTGAGTTCCCAGGCGACGACCTGCTTTGTCCCATGGTTGAACCAAATGTAATCACAAATAGCACCATTCTCATATGAGTTGGCTCAATTTTCACAACAAGCAAGACTGGAAGCTCGAAAGGCTGTGATTGCAGGGATGGACCAGCAGGCAGCACGTACAGCGCTCAATGCCAGACCTCGACCCCACCGGTCGTTTCAACCGGGTGATGAGGTAGCTGTTTGGAGACGGGGCCGTGGTATTCCAGGCAAACGTAGCACTGCTAGATGGCGTGGACCAGGTGTTGTTGCAGGAGTCAATGGAAATCATTACTGGGTGTCCATGCCAGGAGCCATGATTAAGTGTTCAGTGGAGCAATTGCGGTTTCGAACCATAGAAGAACAAGAAGCAGACAAATTTCTTGTCCGAGATCTCCGTGCAGCGGCAGTGAATTTGTATCCAGAAGTAGGTGGCGAAAATCGACGACAGAAGTGTTTTCTGGACATTTCAAGTGAAGATGTACCACCGCAACAACTGTTATCTGGAGTAGAACAGAACATTCCAAGTGCAGAGCCGAATGTACCACAGGGCACGGAACCAAGCAGCAATCCATCATCTATGGGATCATCATCGACAGACAACATGCCAATTTCACAACGGGAAGTCGTGACGCCATCTGCATTGGGGCGAGAATCGCCTATTCTGGTGCCTAGTTCGGGTTCCGGATCAATCCCCTCGCACGAGGAGCAGCTAGCTCAACTGTCACCGAGCCAACGTGCAAGAGTTCCGGAGTCCGTGGAAAGAGCTGATCGTTTGGATGGTCATCCTGTTCCAAATCCAAGGTTACACCCTACAATTCATCAACGCCCAAACCCGGGAATACCTGAACCGAAGAGACCACGGACAGATGGACAACAGCATGTTGGTGGGCAACAGTTTCCCCCTGCGATGCCGCCACCGCCTGGTGTGGACTACATCACTGATTCAGCTGACTGTTGCATAGCTTTGTCGGAGCTAGACGCAGATGAGAGCAACTTTGTCCTGACAATGGTGGATGGAGAAGTACTGTTAGCTGGAGGAAGAAAGGAAATCAATCCACGTGCAGCAGAATGGATCACTGATACAGGTAGAGAGATGATTCGTAGTGGCATGGCAAAAGAATTGACTACAGTGATCAAGGACAAGCATGCTCTCAAACCTCTGGACAAGGCAGAGGCAGCTGAAGTGATGAACAACTGTCCGGATCGGATCCTGGAGAGTCGAGTTGTGTTGACTGAGAAGTGCGAGGATGATGGAAGCAAACGAGTGAAAGCAAGATGGACAGCTAGAGGTGATAGAGATCCAGACCTATTCAACCAAATCCGCAATGGTAAAACCCAATCACCAACCATTTCGAGCAATGGTCGATACACCGTCCTGCAGACAATAGCTAGTTGTCGTTTTGACTTGCAACTTGGTGATGTTACTGGAGCTTTCTTGGAGACAAAGGAGTTCACTCGAGTCCAACGATTGTTTCTGAAAGCACCCAAGGGAGTACCCATGCCTGGCTATGAGGAGTATGAACTGTTTGAGGTCATCCGTCCTTTATATGGTTTGAATGACTCCCCTCAAGCATGGTTCGTCAACTACCGAGATACTGTGTGCGAACAGCAGTGGACCCAATCCAAGCTTGACCCATGTGTTTTCATGCTGTGGGAGAAGAAGAATGTGCAAGGCAAAGAACAAAACATCCTTAGTGGAATCATGGGAGTGCATGTGGATGATGTGTTGATTGGTGGAAGAGGTAGCTATTTTTCTGAACGTTTAGCTCTTCTCAGGAAGACCTTCCCCTTTCGCAAGTGGCAAGTGCATCAGGGCGCATTTTGTGGATCCGAGCTGCGACAGGATACAGAGACAGGCATAATTCACATATCGCAGACGGATTTCGCAGAGAAGCTCCCTCGTCCAAAACTGAGGGCCCGCGGTGATGGGCCGGTGAACAAGCAGGAAGCAAAGTCACTCAAATCAGTTCTTGGATCGGCGCTATGGTTAGCTAAGGAGGTCAGCCAAAGCCAACAAATGCTTCCGAATCCAACCCTGAAGCAAGCACGCACCGTAGGAAATGTCACTAGGAGAGCCAGACAGTATCGTAACTTGGAATGGAAGATCCTCCCCATTCCTTTTGCAGAGCTTCGTTTGTGCCTACGCAGTGATGCAGCGTTTGGTAATGCCAGTAAGAATGGAACCCAGGCTGGTTATATCATTGGTGTGTCCAATGACAATCTTCGACAAGGAAATGCCGCACCATGGGGAGCTGCGACATGGAAATCATATAGATTAAAGAGGGTAGTGGGATCAACATTTGCAGGGGAATCGCAAGTGCTAATGGACGGTTTGGGCCACTTGGAGTGGATCGCATGCCACCTAGCTGAAGTGACCGACCAGCAGTTTTCACTCGCTCGGAGAGAGAAGAGCATTAGTCGTTTCCAACCACAGGCTGTGATCGATTGCAAGTCGGTGTTTGACCACTTGCAAAGTTTTTCATCACCGGGATCAGTGACGGACAAAAGGGTTGCCATAGACCTTGTAATCATCAAGGAGACCCTTCGCCGTATTTCTGGAACCATTAGATGGGCACCTACCTGGCTACAACTGGCTGATGCTTTAACCAAAGAAAATCAAGATGCCATGGATATCCTTAGGGCTGCCATGCAGGTATCTCAGTACCAGTTGAGTGAAGAAAGTGTCATGATGGAAGCAGCCGCAGCCGAACGGAGCAAGCGACAGCAAAGGTCTCCTCAACAGAAGGAGGCAGCCCGGAAAGCTTTTGAGAAGTTGAAGGGCCCGCAGGAAACCTTCGTGAATCTGGTGGTGGCCCAGCCGGTGAGGACAATGGTGAAAGTACCCACTCAGGGTCTTTCGGAGAATGAGGTGAGGGCTCTGTTCGAAGCCGTGACGAGTGCTTGGACGAAGAGTGCAAGTGAGTTCGTGGAGAACATCGTGCAGAACCAGGCCTCATGCAAGATCAAGATGCCATTACATCAGATGTCATCACGGAAGTTCAAGGGAGTGGAATTGAAAGTCACTTTGACTTTTACGAAGACCGCCCAGATGATCACAGTTACTACCGGAGCAGCATATCTGGATCAGGCTGAGGAGCACTTGAAGCAGGTTCTCGAAGTTTACCGAGTGTTCATTGACAGCAAGCGAGTTGTCCCTCTTCCAGAAGGATCAGAGACATGGGGTGCAGCCATGAACAGTTTCAAGGCAGCATCACCGACGTCGCACTGGATGCTGCAGAAGGAGTCGACTGATGGAGATGAGATGAAGAGCGGCTATGCTGACCAGAGGTATCCCAACGTTTTACGCCAGATGATGAAGAGTTCAAAGCAGCAGTGGCTGAAATCGCTCATGAAGTATCCAGGAAGCTCTACAACTTCCCAGCGTGGAAGAATCGAATGTTGGAGTACTTGCTCAAGGAGTTTGATGCGGATTCAGACATGGTCCGTGAGCTGATGGACGCAACTCCTGGTGTGAGTGAGGAAAGCTGGACTCAAGTGAACGATGGCCCTGTTGGAGCTATGGCGAAAGCAAAGTCCAAAGGATACCGTGGTTGAAGCAATCAAGTCAGAGAGAAGATAGATCAGTGCAGAAGTGTGGGTACCAGCTGACTTGATGTGTGATGTCCGCGATCGTCTTCCTTTAGGCTCATGGAACCCCAACCAGCGTTTGAGACAGAACAAAAGGTCCTGTGTGCAGGTTGGGAGCCACCAGGGTTAGGGACTAGCCCCAGGGTTTTGACCAGTGATCCGCAAATTTGGTCAAAGAAAATATATATCCCAACATTGGAATTTTGCTGGCTACGTGGCTTGGCTGGGTCAATCGCGTTAGACGTCACGTATATGCCCAAAAACCGGCGGTCAGGACGTGCTTTCCACACTTGGGACTCTCAACTGCCAAATTTTTTCGCGATGGAAAGGTCTGGGTGATTGGATGGCCGTGGTTTCAGATGGAGGCGGTTGGTCGCATTACCCTTTTGAATTTGTACGATGCATGAACATGTGAAATGTCATTGTCCAGGTGCAGGTGCCTGCGCCCTAAGAGGGCTGCTTTTGGACATGCGGGCCAAAAGTCAGTTTTTTTTTTGGACCAAAACGTCGATACAACATTAAAGTTTCGCAGTTTACGCGGCCAGTTTGTTTGACAACATGTGGACACAAGGATTTTGAGCCGGACTCCTTCATAGAGAGCGTGTGTTGGTCGGCAATTTTTAAGGTGGAATGATACGTCCACATTTTGGTTGCAACTTGCATCATGTGCTTTCGATGCGGAATATTTTCTGACCGGTTACCAACCTCAGGAAAACACCCCGGAGAACATTTTTGGAAAGTAATTTGGCAGCCCGGGAAACAACACTGTAGGAACACCCCTTGACAGCACCTATATTTTTTGCTGCAATTACCGAAGCGTAATGGCCAGTGTGGATCAATCATGTTGGTTCATGGAAAATGTTCGGCAAGGTGTAGTGGCCACCTTTTCAAACGTCTTGCATGATTTGGGAGATCATGCCCGAATGTGCTAGGGAAATTTGATTGTAGCAGCCGTTTCTTTTTTTCATTCCATGCCGGGAAAGGCAAAAGGTGTGCATTCATCTTTCGCTTGTGCGCTGTACTTCTGCATGGGGCCATGATGCGTTGGGGGGAGCGGAATTTGAGACCAAAATGCATTTTTTTGTGGCTGCCCAAGCGTCCCTGTGTCTCAGCACGTGTCCGTTGGCCCTAATAAGTCCGCTGTGTAATGGTATGCCATATGCAAAAAACGGGAATAAACCAAAAATAGAAAATATAAGAATTGCATGTACACGAGCTACACACATTCCGCTTTTTATGTGTAAATTGCAAACCGTTCATTAGCAACATGGATTTGAGTTGGGCAATCAATTTTTTTGAAAACATTAATTTGCAAACAATATTTTGGCGCTGTCCGCAACCGTGGCGTTGTGGTCCAAAGTTATGATTTGTTTGAAATCCCCCTTCACCGGTTGGACATGGCGCGCAAGATTCCAAGCACAACCACCGGGAATTTTCCCCAGCATCATTCATCCCGGCTACGCACGTCCTTTTGCAGGGTTTCAAGGTTTTGACGGTCAAACCTTTCCAAGTGCAAAGTTGGGATGGCAGCCGGGTTTCGTTTGTCAACGTGGTTGCTTTTCAGAGGAGATCACTTCAATTGCCTGGTGACCCTCCCAAATAAATTGAAAGTCGACAAAAACATATTTTCTTGTACCAACGAACCGGCGGAAATATTTCGATCCAGTGCTTTCTGCTCTGTCGCGTGCTTTGTTGCCCGCCATTGCCCCATGCACAATACAAATTTAGCCAGTATGCCTATTTAACCTCAAAACCGCTGAAAAATGTGGTGGGACAATGCCGGGCACAGATTGAAGCATTGAATGGCAAACAAAAATGATGCGTCCCTGAGTGCGATGCGTCCTGGATTGGAAAGCGGTTGGTACAAGAGAACCGGAAATTTTCTGCAAATGCAATCGTTCGAACCTTGGGTTTGATATTGCATGAAACATCATTAAAAATTGACGTTTTGTTACTATAAAGACAGTTTTTGACGATATTGTCTGAAATGCTGTCATTCAACGGCACGTGGCTCCAAAACGGGCCCGCCGAACGGCTTGCAGGCCATATCCCAGAACCAAAACGCTTCGTTGAAGACGTTGCGACAGCGCAAATAATTAGAAACTCCGAACAATAAAAATGGAAGGTGTTTGTTTGTCTTCCAATGGCTTGCCACGGGGTGGATTTGGTCACACGGGAATGTGCCCCCTTGGACATGGCGACGCGCACGGTGGATGTTGGCCCGCTGGGTTGTGTGACCCAACTCGTTCACCTCATAATTTGACTTGCCGCACGACAGTTCGTGGAAGACTGGCGCATGTAGATTTTGTTTTTGGCACGTCATTTGGTTGATTTCGTTAGTGATGTTTGCAACGATTTCATTCAGCCGATCCGTTTGGTTCACACATGTTTCCACAGTATCGTCAAGGTCAAAATTGGATGTCAACAACCGGCGCGGAAACACAATAGTTGGACAGTGATGTAGAACGAAGCTGGTGTATCATGTGTTTTGCTCATATTGAAAAGTGAATTTTGAACCGCCGAGGTGTTTTTTGATGTTGCGCTGCTACGGTTTGGGGATGTTGGTTTGCAACAAAGTCATTACTCAGACAATCGAAGACATTACATGTGACATTACTATGTTCTGTCTCCTCGCTGGTTTCCTGGGCAACCGGGAAGCACACAACCACACTAAATACATACTGTAGCAACACATGTATTTATACATTGATTTATTTACAAGTGAATTTGCATATTCACAAAGACAATCACACATACATATACAAACACTACGGTTTGAGATGATGGCATGCGAACAAATTTTCCAGGTATGTTGGCAAAACTGTTTGATCATAACAATGCCGGCGCCGTGGAGTCCAACATCACGTCAACCGAATTCGACACGAAAATATTGAACATTTTTCTGCTTCTCTATTTCCATGCCATTTTGGATGTGGCCACAAAAACATGCGGAAACTCCATTTGGAACAAAGTGGGATGGATGTTGAATTTCGGAAATTTGTGAGATGCATCGTTGGGCCCCTTGCTGGGATACATTGGTTTTGCTCGTGGCGCGAAGTGTTGCATGCGCGGAGCGCACGGGTCGGAACACAAATATATTTTTCCCGGGAGGTGGAACAAGAAAAGGGAACCGAACATAAATGGCGTCAACTACGTGTGGTATATGGGAAGTACACACGTGATGTTGCTACTTCACTTGATAGCATGGATATTTGGACAAATGATGTATGAATATCTAGTGCAGGCGAGGGACAGCCAATGCACAAACGCGAATGTCCCTGTATGGGTGTCAGCATGGGCGTAGGAAATCATTTCGCGTAATTCACACAGGAATTTAGCAGGCGCAACAAACTGTGCTTTTCCCCGGCGGTTTCAATGCATGTGTCCCTCATGAACTATGTGCAAGTGGATGGAGACAAACATCGCGTAGTATGTATCTGTAGGTTTCTTGTTAAAACCATCAAGGTCACCCTTGCTGTGATGCGAAAATTTTGCATGCAATTTTTGGTGCGTGAAAAACGTGTGTTTAAAAGACATGCGTGTGCATGATAGCGTTCGGGTGTCTCGGTGTCAAAATTCTTAGCATGAGACAATCCCAACCTTGGGTTGTCGCGTGCAATTGTGCATGCGTGTGCGTTTTCCCGTGTCACTTTTTTATTTGAAATAATGTTTTAGGGTTCAAAGTTGCTTGTGTGTAAAAAACACCGAGTCTTGGATTTTTTTGAGATGTTGGATGAATGCGTGGTATGCAATGTCGTCGACCTCTTGGCCCCCTCTTCCCAAAACCCTTTGTCTAATAGACATTTGCATATCAATATCTCAGCGACCGCCGCTATTGATAGTGTTGCAAAAGACCCTTTGTGATTTTTGGTTTCCGGGTCAAGGATGTTGAACCGGTTTGATGCTGGACACGCTGTGCCAGAGTTTCGTCCGACGTCCCCCATTCCCCGAAACCTGTGAAAGGTTCAGTTCCCAGAGCGTTTTTAGCTTCGTTGTTGGACCATGTGGAATCAATTCATTTTCCCGTTCCTTGGTTTTTCCTTCCACTTAAGATCAGCTGGGTATGGTGTGATACCCTCAAGGAGTGCAGCGGATGAATTGCGGGACAAATATTGCGGTGCGCAAGCATGATTCCCATGGAATTTGGATCCTATATGGAGTTGTTTGCGGACATGGTTGAAGGGCAGATGTGCATGTGGAAAAAATTGTCAACAACTTGTGGTTTGCTTCAGGCAGCTTTCGGAACAAAAAACATGGAACCAAAGGCATGGAACCAAAGGCATGAAATTGTTGGTGATGTCGGAAAAGGAAAAACAAAAAAAACATTCCAAAAAGGCAAACTGCTGGGGGCAAGGTGCAGTGTAAGGACCCGGAAATGACCGAAACTAGTGTCAACAAGTTGAGTCCCTCTGGCTGTAGCCAACCATTGAAAGGGGAGGGGAAAAAACGATTCAATGAATTTTCATGGTGAACGGGGGCTCGATTCAACACAGGTTAGCGCAAGAAAATGTGCTAATTTGCATCTCATCAATTTTTTTCCTCCCTGCAGCCTCTTCTTTCTACTTCGTTGTCCTATGTCGGAGCCTTACGCGCCAGCAGGTTTTTTCCCCTTACGATCCTTGTTGCCTGGTAGCTTTCGTTCTCCCCCCCTGGGCTTCAAGTTCTTCAGTCCATCCGTGGTCGCAACAATGGTTCCTTCACCTACATGAGGATTGGCGATTGTCATTTTGTTTCAGATTGATGGACTTGGTGCGTTGCAATTCTTACATGCTGATTTCAGCAAACAAATGCCAGACAACCATGCCAACAATTGAAAAGCACGTTAGAACCAAATTTGCCTCATTCGGATTCGCTAATTGGCCGTGTTGGACAGGAACGGCTTCAAGACCTACAAAAAGGAAATGCAAAGCAGTCGTCAAACCACCCGTTGACCGCTATTTTCAGTTTCCCACGTTGCATTACAATGTGCATATGCGGGGTTCTGGTGTATATGTGTTTCCCGAGACTCTTGGCAGACGCGGCCAAATCGTTGTGATCAGCAGCATCGACCACAATGTGTTCTACATAAGTTGGCAAAAACACGTTGACATATGAAGATGCAGTTTTGCCATTCCATTTCAACCGGCACAACAGGAGCTTCCTGGCCAGTTAATCAAACAATGTTTTCATTTTTTTTCACTTGTGCTTGCCGACCTCGTTTTGCAAAGAAAGAAAGAAAAGGAAAGGAGAGGAAAGGAAAGGAAAGGAAAGGGAAGGGAAGGGAAGGGAAGGGAAGGAAAGGAAAGGAAAGGAAAGGGAAGGGAAGGGAAGGGAAGGGAAGGAAAGGAAAGGAAAGGAAAGGGAAAAAAACAAACAAACGTGTAAGGCACGGGTCAGAATGCTTTTGGTGTTGTTCCAATCACGTTGTAGCCGACGGTCAAGGCAATGTAAGTGTTCCTTTTTTTGGGGCTTTTACAAACGTGTTCGTCCCACTTGTGCTGGAATGCACCCCGCAATTTTGAGCTCGTACCCCGCTTATTGAAGTTCGCACTGCGCGGCGCAACTTGCGCCCTGGCGGATGCGGTGGCCATGTCAAGGTGCGATGCAGGAGATGCTGCAGTGAAAAGGGCTTTGTTTTGGGTTGATGCGCGGCACTGCATCAGAAACCATGAATCATTTCCCTTACACCTGCAGGTAAAGCGGCATGATGTGTCCCAGTTTTCCTTAGTTGTTTGTCGAATTTGCCAATTTGCAATTGTTTGCCAGTTCGCCCCCTTGGATGGTTTAGCAGGGTTTGGTTTTGCACTTTCTGGACGACATCGTGTTGAGAGTGTGAGGGACCATCGCTGAAACCTTCCTTGAAATACCCATCATGACCCCAAACGATGCAATTCCAAACTTTGGCGCAGCTTGAGGTCTCACCATGCGCTTCGTAACTTCAAAAACACATACTGTATTTGACTGAATCTTAGCGTGGAAGGCTACCGTGGTGCCACTTCGACCAAGAGAAGAGTAAAACATCCAAGTGATGAATGCTGTTTCCGTAGGATGCGAAGACTTTGAATATGTCAGAAAAGCTGGACTTATTGTTGCTACAACAACAAGGCTAGCGCACAGAAGGCAAACATGGATGATAAATAGATAGAAGATGCATATCTCAGTCTACTAGGCTGGAAGCCACCGTCAATTGCTAGCCATCAACATCCATCATATCTTTAGATCAAACATCCATTCATGCCGAGCAGCATGCCATGTATATATGCAGTCCTGCTACCTTTGCTGCACACATTGGGGACTGCATCTGTCTTGAGTTCCAGCAAGCTGGAAAAGTGTGCCAACGATGGCTCTGAGCAGATGGACTGTGAGATGAAGCTGGTTCTTACTGTGACGCTGGAGCATGGACAGCAATCCACCGAAAGTGTTCAGTTCCTAGTGACCGAGGTCACTGATGCTGAGCAGAAAGTTCAAAAACTGAAAAAACCCTGGCAGCTCAGCTGGGAAAAGAGTCAGGCATTTTGGCGCTACCCCTTAAGGTATGTCCAGGATGTAAACAATAAACCCAAGGAGGGCGTTAAACAGGCGGGCTGGTTGCAGTGCAATGACAACCCCAAGTCTGTGGCAGAAGAAATCACCTGTGACGTCGCCTATTTGGGCAGCACCCGCGTTCCTGACTCAGAGGGTTTTTGCTGCGGCTGCGACATTGGAAAGGTGGTGGGCGGCGAAGCCAGTCGGGGAACGGCCACTTGTGATCTTTTTTCCATGAGTGATACTGCACATTGTTTGAACTTTGATGAGCTCTGGTACTCTGTCTTTGAAGTATCACCGCCTCAGATTTTCTATGACATCACTGTGCGGTTGCAGATGCCCTCAGCTTATGTCGATGGGTGGAACAATGTGACCTACTCCGAAACTCTTTTGACGCTTAGCCACCAGCAGCCGACCGCCAGTGTCCCTGGAGGCACGCTTCGGGCCGAGCTGGTGGGCGATCTTGCTACAGCCGTGGCACCTCATCGCTTTGAATCCAAGTATTTGGTCGTCCCTGCTCGGCCCATGGGACACGAGCGGGTTGATGCCAATGAGCCCATGAAGAATGCGATGCTGTTGGACAGGTCGCTCTTTGATCTCTCGGGTCGAACGTGCGACAAGATCGGAGTCTCATATACAGCGTTCAGGTATCAACCTGAGGCTTGTCAGCGGCCAGCTGGAAGTTGCCTCTTTGAGCAACTGGATGATTTTCACAAAGAGGATGCAGCCCGGCTGCAGTCTGGCCAACAGCCACAACACCTAGTTTCTCGTTACTGTGAGGGAGATATGGAGTGGGTAACCGGAGAATCCATGCAATTCCTTCTTGCCTGCCCTATGATGCAGCGGCACACGACCCTAATGCGCTTGGAAGCTCGTGCAGAATCCGCCATGTTCGTGACCAATGTGGCCGCTGGACGCATTGTCAAAGCAACAGCTCCATCCTTCGAAGCCTTGTCAGGTGGCGGTGAAGCGGAGGTCGCTATCATCAATATAGGTGCGGTGCTAGCAGACTTCACTTTGGGTTTGACCAGCTGTTCTGCAGGTCTTGAAGCTGGGCCGGCAGTACAAGTGTCCCTGAAGCCTCTAGAGTCGACTTCAAAGCAGATTCGGCTGTACGTCTCTGGGGAGCAAAGTGGCAGATTTGATTGTAATGCGACTTTGTTCGATGCATTGGGAGAGGTGACAGACTCCATTTTGCTTGAGGTCAATGTCTCATCTCTGCAGCGAGATGCGGGTGCTCAAGCAGGCAATGGCAGTGGTGGTGGCGACACAGATTTGCCCGCCACGGAAACGGGGGGCACTTGCGCCACAGCCTGTCCTAGTTTTGTCGACGTCATGTGCTTTTTATCCCATGCTTGCTGGGATCGTGTTGGCATGTTGGCCTTGGTGATAGTCCTGGCACTGGTCGCTGCCTATGCATGCTGCTGGGCGAGTCTCAGGGGATTACCCTGCAGGCTGATTGGCTGTCTTTGCAACTGCCTCCTGCCCAAATCGCAGGAGAAAGGACAGCTGTGGCAACGGAGCTTGGAACAGCAAGCAGCCATGACAGCGACGCAAGCTGCTCTGACCCAAGCTGCGATTGCTCAGCAAGCTGCCCTGGCGCAGCCTCCCATGGCGAACATTCTTCCGCAAGCTGCTTTGGCTGCAGGAAAGTTGCCATTGGACCAAGGAGATCTCCGAGATGTTGAGGAAGGGGCTGCCCCACGCAGTCGCAGCGTGCGCCTCCCTCCAGCTCGACCGGCCCCGCAACGCAGCAGCCGGCGGATCAAGGCGAAGGTGAACAAGCTGAGAGGATGAATGTAGAGCTGAACTCATGGGGTCGCCCTTGATTTATGTCGAAGAGTTCAACAAAGGTTTAAAGTTTAAAGTTTAAAGTGGTGGTGCATGGTGGTACAGTACTGGTAATCAGTGACGGTCAGCAATAGTTGTTGCTTGAATGCTCACGGGGGTTAGTGACTAGTCAGGTTAGATGGTAAGATGTTAGCTGGTTACATTGGTTGGCAACTCACTACGGATTTTTTCACCCGTGGAGAAGAAGCAATTCTTTACACTTACCTTAGAGAGAAGCAAAGAAAAAAGAAACACAGCTAAGTTGCCTAGACTGAAACATGTTGCCACTTAGCTCACTCAGAGAGCATGCTAAGTTTGTACATAGGACTCACCACAGCTTTGAACCTGGTCAGCATTTAACAGGTATCAGTTTCACTCGTCTCACTTGTGGAGCCATGCAGTCAAAAAGGCGCGTGGAAAAAAACATATAACTGAGGCATGTTTGGCACGATACTAAAACGTTAAGCAGCAAACCACTTCCTTCTTGAAAAATTATGACTTCACATTCTGTGATGAAGCCGGCGATATTTGGTGGCAGGTATGCGCCTGCCTTCTGGTTAGTTCTTCTGGCAGGCTGGAGTAGCCTTCCCGCTGGCAGGCCTAGGGGTATGATCTTTTTTTTCTCCTCCTGCCCCTGGAATGACCGTAGGAAAGGGCAACCAGCGGCAACCCGTATGACGCCCTGGCAAGAAACGACTTAACCAAGCACATCCAACTGAGTTGGAATTTACTAAGTTTGATGTTAAACCATTTATTTTCCTGATTTAAGTATATTTAAGTTAGGCCGTCCCTCAAGTTCATTGCAGAAGGCACAGCGATGGAGGAACTTCGATCCGCAATTGCTCTCCACTCGTCTCTACACGGCTCGCTCCCCGACACTCCCTCCATCCCCGTGCCCCGTGACAGGAAAGGTTAGGCGGGTCCTCATTCGCTGGTGATTTCCAACTCCCCTCATTAGGAGGTTGGTCATTTTTTTGGGTTCCACACTAGGGCAAACCCCTGGATGCCCCGGCAAAAAATATCGGGTACGGGGACGTGTTTCATGGCATTTCCAGTGACTATTTTTTTGTTTTAGCATTTGGAATTTCATGATATTGCACCAGCGAGTGCATCAAAGAAACTCTGGCGATTTCTTGTAGGATCCCACATCGGGTTGCAGGCGCTGTGACCGCCGTTCAAGTGCAGGAGGCGTGGAAACCCGGGGAAATCGCTCGCAGCATTGGCGGCTGTAACTGCTGTTCTAGTGGTTCTTAGTGATTAGTGGGAGGCGTTTGAACACAAGCACCGTTGTGGGTAATAACCCGTTGAAAATGGTTTCTAGTAATGATCGCGATCATCAACATTGATTTGACGGTTTAAGGTGGATATAACTTTGATATAACCATGGCTAGTTTGATGTGGCTGTTGCAACCGCTGTTCCATTGATTGAACTTTCCCCAGCTTTCTGTGAGCCAACTGGCCAAGAACTTGCGGAGATCCCTGCCACAATGCACTTCTGAGAGGGCAGCAGCTACGGTGAAATGGGGGACGATTGATTCCTCCTTCCATTGCGGTGCCCAAGACTATGGTACCTGTGACATCAGAAGCCATCTCTTGAAAGCCAAAGCTCAAGGCAGCCTGAACGGTCCCCCGTGCTTTGACCAGCTGTACCGAGGCATCCAAGCGGAATCCCATCGCCAAAGTGACTGCCATGTTGGAATCCTTGGAGAAGAAGGCCCCGAAAGTGCAAGAAACTCCGGGGTGACGTGCGGTTGGTATCAGCTGCTTAGTTGTTCAGTTCTATCGTGGACCTATTCTGGTTGAACACCGGCTGTAAGTACGACAACCTGCCCAAACAGTGGCTGACCTGTTGTTCGCCTCCACCTCAACATACTGGTGGCTGTAAGTAGGTTCACCGTTGGATGCCGCAAAAAAGTAGGTCAACCATGGATTGCCTGATTGCTGAGGTAGTTACTTCCAAAAACCCGGAGCCAACGTGACCCGCTTGGGTTGACTGTCAACTACGATTGAGTGGCATAAAGGGTTGGGATGGTAAGTCAACTGCTCAGATGCCCAAATTCCCAGGTGCAGGGGGCCCTTTGGCTTCTGGAAATGGTTTGGCCAACGCCCTGTCCAGCCTGTGAAAACCAAGTGCAACAGGAAAGGACCTGGGATAGTGATTCAATTTATGTCCTCAAGTGTTGGAACCAGAGCTTTCACCACCGGACGCCCAATGATCAAACCTGGCCTGGGGCCCAAATTGATGTTGCCAGGTTCGAACGGAAGGTGACGAGAAGCAAAAGGTCTATGACAAGTGAGCTGCGTTGCAATGGGGACCTTGCTGTCAGGGTGGTTGGTGCGTGCCACTGAGCGACCGAAGGTACATGTGCTACTGCAAGGACACCAGTGAGTCGCTGAACAAGCAATTGGCTGAGGTCTCCCAGCAGAGCTGAAGATGGGTTCGGGTGTGGCGAAGGGGCCAGTTGTCTACCGCTGCTTGCGGTAGTTGTGTTGACAAGGGCCTTGTATGCATTCCTTGTCATTGATCCGTTTTTTGGTTGTTGCAGTTCTTTTCGGCGAGATATTCTTGCGAATGTTGATGGTATTTGCTCACCTTGCATCGATGAGAGTTCTGCAATGAACTTATAGATGGACCTTGGGCCATAGTAAGTATGTCATAATATTTGGCGATGCAACTTGGCTTTGGCTTGGCCAAATTCAAATGGGTCCTGCCACGTTGAAACATGGCCCAACCCTGTGACCGATGGCTACCGCAAGGCTGAGAAGTCCTTGCCACAACTGCTTTCCCAATCGCAAGAGGTGCCGGGACTTGATCACAGCAACAGAGCATGCACCCTGAAGCAACGGCAGAGTGGTAGAACGCATCATGAAATTGGATGCCAACCCTTGGGTTTCACGTCTTCACCTCGGTGCTCCTTGGGGCTCGGGGTCTGGGATGTCTCGAGGTTTCCGCGCTACAGATCTCATTGGAGAGCGAGATCGCGCAGCACAAGAAGGACGGGAACTGCTGTGGCTCCTCGATTTGGTGGTCCCAATTTGGACACCCAAGGCTCTTGCAAAATGGTGGCAATCAAACAGCCTCCAGGATCGTGACGAAGCGAAAAGTGCCATCACTTCTGCTGCGGAGATCCGCAAAAAGGTTCGCAGAAGGGCCTGGTTTTACGCCTGAATGGCTTGCATTCTATCCAAAATGTATCCACACAAGTGGTGATGTAGGATCGGTTTCATGAATCTTACGTCCATGCTCGATGATGTTCCACCTTCCAAGACACTGGTTTGGGCGCCCGAACAAGCCAGTGCCAACTTACCATTTTCATCCATTTTCTGATCCTTCCTGCATGATTGTTTGAAAGAAACCATCATCATCAAGATTGGCTGGCTGGTCGACTGGTCGGCTGGTCATTTTCTACCTACTTGGGCCCCATGTGGGCCCCAGTTGAGCAGAGTGCAGGAAGCGGATACATTTCTCAAGGACAGGCAATGGAGCGCCTCTTGTTGCCATTTTTGGAGCAGTGGATCCAGTGACTCATGTGCTGAGCATGAGCTCGGTCACTACCAGTCTGCCAAAGACTTGGCCTCGGTACTTGTGTGGGTTTCGTGGCGCGTTCTCCCCAATCCTCAAATGCGGTGATGAAGCATTTTCAACGCAACGGACCATTGTCATCGGCAAAGGTGTCAACCATTCATTAACCGGTATCAAACTATGAAAGCACATGACCATTGTCTAGCCATTGTCCAACCTCACCCCGACCATCAACCACCAACCATCGCCCATCATTGGCCAACCACCAACCACTTGGAAGAGCTTGGAACTTGGTCCCACGGCGAAGTGCCAGGACTCACAAAGTCAGCAGGACTCGGTGGATTCCCTGACTGCGGCCGCCGGGGCTCGCGCTCATCCGAGAGGACGAATGGTGCAGCATCTAAGGTTGATGAATGGTGATTAGTGATTAATATGATTAATGATGGTTGATTAATGATGGTTGATGAATGGTGATTGATGGTAGTTGATGATGGTTCGCAATTTCTGAATAGTGGGTGATTGATGGTTAGTTGAAAGTTGATGAATGGTCACGAATGATTGGTAATGGTTGATCATGATCATTTGGGTTATGGCGACCATGGTGTGCACTGAGCACAAGACATGGGTAAGTAGTTAGTAAGCATCATAGTTGATGAGCCGTGATGGTTTCACGTAATGGTTTCACAGTGGATGATGGTGTATGATTGCTGAGTGCTAATATTGGTTGGTCAGTTTGAAGGGTAGTGTTGATCAGAAGTCGATGGCTTCGGTTGCGCGTGGTCAATGACGGCCCAGCAGTTCTTATGATCCCTCGTGACTGGTGGTACTGAAGAATGGCCAAGAATGGCTTCATAACCAACATCATAACATTGATGTTGATGAAACAGACGTAGAAGCACAAAATGGATTTGATGTTCGTTGAATTCAACTCCCATGGATTTGATCTACCAACTCTGGACCAATGAAAGCCAAGATCGCTGGGGCATTCCTCTCCAAGCAGCTGATCCTAGGCCATTGCCGCCCTGGAGAAGAACCGCGCCGCTGCCTTCCTTCAGACCGCGGGAGCGTCCGTTCTGCGAAGGCCGGGGCACACAGGTTGTACCCGGGGCTGGTCACCTTATGATGGATGTGTTGGCTCCCATTTCTCATTGGTGACCGATCTGGGCGGCTCTGAAGATGATGGACCCATGGTTGCAGCAAGCGCAATTGTCACACTCAAGGTTGCAACATCTTGCAGCAAGGAAAGGATTGACCTTTATCAGCCATTCGAACTGTGCATAGCCATTGTCGCATACTATCCACCTTCTTTTATCCGCCCTAAATCCGGAATTTCATGCTCCAGGAATTGTGGGCTGACGATCAGGGAAGGTCATGCGCCATCGCTGCTCGCGTTGTCAGGTTGTCACTGTCAGCAGTTGGCTCCTGAGCCAAGAATTTTCTTCATCCATCACAGGTCATCAGGAAGAGAGATCATGATTCCCTGCAAATGCTTGGGAGCAAAGCAAACCTGGTGCAGTCCGAGTTGGAAAACTCACAGCATAAGGTGATTCGTTACGTTGTTTTTCTTCGGCATGGTTCTCTTCCGTTGCTGCCGTGCTGTTTTGATCCTGTTCTGTTTCCCTTAGGACATGACCACCCGAAATCGAGACCTTCTGGCATCCTTCCTTTCCACTGGTGCGGAGCACCTGGTTTCGAATGGCTCGGCGGTGGTTTTGCACACTGCATCGGACTGCATCCATGCTTTTTTCATGGAGAAACTGGGTAGAGACCCCGATCCCGACATGTTGGGTGCAGCATTGGCTGGGCACACCATGGTGTGACGAATTTTGGCATCGCTAGTACCCCTACCCTGAGGTGCGCCAAGTGATCAAGTGCTTGGCATGCTGAAGCAGATGAAGGAGGACCCTGGTGACCCTGCCGCGAATGGCTGGGCAGTCACCAGTTCCGAAAAGTGTTACATCGAAGGGGAAGAAGTTGGTTCAGAATGTGAGTCCCAACCTTTGACCAGACAGGTAAGACGAGCAGCATTTTAATGGCAGATGGTTCTGATGATTCTGATGATTTGGGTGTCGCTGCCTCAGGATATGGGCAGCGACTTGGAAGACATGAAGGGAACTGAAAAGCAACGAGTGGCGGAGCCCTTGCCTCAGTACAACTGCTGGGCCATGTCTTATTACAACCTATGCTTCCATGGCTGATATTGTTGTCATTTATGGTTTGAAGAGCCACATGAAGCACCAGATTGATTGATAATGGCTCATGATGTGTAAGGAGTGGACTGGCGGAGAATAGTGGCTTAAAGTCGCTCCCTGGTTGTTGTGGGGAATCACCGGGCGATCATGCTGCGATTTGTTAGAAGATGTGATCCGAAAGAAATGTATCTGCGGGGAATTCTCTCACGTTTCACTGCGAGCCAATGCCTCTGAGGCACCTGAGCCTGATGGATTCCAAGCAAAAGCAGCAGGAGGTGCTGGTGCTTGCACCACCTTAGGGTAGATTGATTGCCACTCTTGGTGGAGATTTGTTTGATCCTAATTGCTCTTAAGACAAGGCTTGGAATTTGTAAGAATCCCGTGGGGATCACATTGCCACACAAGGTGTATTCAATCAACTCTTCTTGAATTCTTACGAGTCTCAAATTCACTAAAACCACCGGTAAAAAGGGGAGGGCAACACCCTGTGAGGTGGCCATGAAAGCCATGGAGGAAAAGCCCCGGCCTCAGCGATTCGTGGCTGAGTTGGGGTCAGGGGCATGGGGAAACAACCAACTCAAAGCTGAAACTCCAGGATGGTTCTACCTGGGCAGCTGGAAACGGTGAAGAGGTTTTAGACTCCTTTTTTTGCTCAGGATGCTACGTTTGGGCGAGCTGAAGGTCCAACTGCAGGTGGTGAAGGATGACTTGAAGGACGGCCGATGTGGCACAGCTCTTGTGCAGGTCCTGTGCGAAGCCAACGTGAATTCTGCCCGTCCCTTCTGTATGTCCTGCAATGCCTGGCCTGTGCCACAAAAGGACCAGACGAAAGCTCAGAAGGACCCGGGGAGGGTTCCATGATGTTTCCATGATGTTCCATGATGTTCCATGGTTGCGGATGGTGAGAACTACCTTGACTTAATCTGAAGACATGGAGCTCGTTGGCTGTGGATGTTGGGGTTGAATTCCCCTAGTTGAACTCATGTTGGTTGTAGAAGCTCGGGTGCCCACAGTTGATGACGAACAGTAGCGGAGCATGATCGATTCTGAATTTGATACGGTACCACGCACATGAAGAGCAAAACCTGCAGATTTCCTTTCCCAAAATTTCCTGGTTCACATGCCATTGAGAACTTTACCGGTGGAGCTTTGCCAGCAGCAGATCAGGAGAACCAGGAGTTTGCAGCAGCCTTGAAGAAGACTTGTGAGGAGAAACAGCAGGCCCTTCTACAAGTGCGGGGGGGCAGCCGAACTATCCTGGAAGCGTGAGCACCGGCTGGGTGAGGGGAACTAGTGCAAATGCAAGATGTCTCTTGTTCACCATTGCCAGGAGTTCAAGTTTCAATTTTTTTTTTCTCTGGGTAAGGGGCATTTGGACTTTCGAGAGAGAAGCAATCGCTACAAGACAACCATCAACAAGGATTTCAAATTTCACGGCCACCTACAAAAGCAAATGCATAGTGTAGATTTGCTCTCCCAACCTAATGACCCTAGTAGACATGTCAAAGGAGATGCTAAAAGAATTGATGTGCAATAGCCAGCTTGAAGTATCGACAGCCTTTCTTACCCATTGACCTAACATTGATGGATTTCAATCATTATCAGCTCAGTGATTCCCCAATACTTGGCCACAAAAACTTATGCGGGCGGTTGGTTTTTTCACACATGTGACATTACTCAGCAGAAGTCTCAAACAATCCGCGTTCCCCTCATACTTCGTCCAAAGGTTTTTGCAAGCTCACTTGATATTGTACTCATCATGCTTGGTTAATTTTTTTGGGAACATATCAACTGTAGAACTTGATTTTTGCATGATTTGGTCCTTCTCTAAAATTTGGCCTTTCATTTTTTTGCAGGCAGTGGATTGCCAAAGCTGTGTACTTGGTATTTTTTTGCGGCAGGCAATTTCAAAGCTCGCTGATTTGCAAACATAATCGTAGGCAAAACTGCGTTCTCTTGGCCTACCCCCGAGAAAGCAGGTGGTAACTCATCAAAAACAGTCTTGTGAATGTGTACGTAGCCGTGGTTGCTGTTTATATTGTACGTGGTCCACAAAAAAGGATGCATATATTTTGCTTTGCCCTGTCTTTTTCCGAAGCATAGAACAAGCAATGAATTGCTAGTGTGGTCAACATGTTTTTACCTCATCAAACCCTTGGACGAACAAACATACGCTTGGTTTTGTCGACTAGCACCAAACCTCCAAACCTAAAACGCTCGAACGATCGGCCATGGTGAGAAAAGTGGCCTTAGAGCAAAGCTGTGAATGGCCTAGTTGGTTTGACGCCAGAGTCACAGGTGTTGCAAATGGTCATGGGCCGTCACGTATGCCATTTATATTCCTCTCAGCAGGCCTTGAGTGGGAATTGAAAATCGTAAGTACGGTTGGGGTTGTGGTGGTGGTGGTGGTGGTATATTGGTGGCTGGAGCCCTAGTAGTAGAAGAAAAAGGAGTAAGACCAGCAGAAACTGTCAACTGCGGTTGTTGCTGTCGCTGCTATCTCCACTAGTGCTGTTGCCGAAGTTGTTGTAGTTATCATTATACGTTTGTTATTGCTGCTGCTGCTGTTGTGGCTAATGGGGGTCTCAGTTTGCCCTTTTCGGTTGCAAGGTTGAACTGCGAATTGATGGCACAGGCGTGGAAGCTGTACCAGACATCTCAAGTGGAAGAGCTTCAGGCTTTGACTGAGACGGTGGGGGCCCCGTTGCTTGGGTGAGGATAAGCACAGTAGGTTAACAAACGGCACCACCACTGAAGTGGCAGAGTAGCAGAAGTGGCGGGAGTAGGATCAGGTACAAAAAGCAGGATCAGGAGTAGTAGGGAGTAGTATCGGTAGGAGTGGGAGTACGACTATGAATAGTGACTTGTAGTTGTGGTTGTGGTAGATCCAGCAGTATTTGACAAGCTTGGTTGGTTCCCTTGCCAGATCAGGGTCTCTGAATGTGTATGCTTGTCCTCCTCACCATCCTCCTGACCTTTACACTGCTGCACTGTGAGCTGGTCAGCTCTCGGGGACTCGTTCTGAGATTATGATCAACATATATATCAGGGAAACGCCAACCCAGGCCCTGCTGGCTGGCACCATCATGCGCTAGCTATTTCACCCTTTTGAGCTTTGGAGGATGGATTTATGCTGGGCATAAGTTTATGGCAAGAAAGGCAAACTTCATCATTGCTGCTGCTGCTGCTGGAGGAGATTAGATCCCCCAGATCTGGCCCCCAAGAATGCTTGTTCATCATCTTGTTCACCTGCCCTGAGCCCCTCAACAAAACCATGATTAAAGATCATTTGCCATGATCAATGATCAACCACTTGTGTCAACCAGTGTTCGCCATCATATCATATCATATTATATCATATCACCCTTATTTTATATAACCATCGGTATCACCATCAACCACCAACTAGCCACATGGGCCATTTCTCAAAATAGGGGTGCCCCAAATCCCATGTGAATTATGAACATCATGATTAAGCCAACCTTTTTTGGGGTCCCCTAATGGCTTAAGAACCAACCCCCCACATATCCACCACAGATTCACCGCCATTCACGGGTTCTGGCCCGCCACCGAGGTGGACTTTTTGAGCAAGGACCAGGTTCGCGATACCATCCGCGATGCCGTGTCCTCACCCACACTGTTGGCGACTGCTAGGTGCGGTCACCCGTGGCGTGACACTGCCAGGCTGTGTCTGGGTTGAAGTATGGTTGGCAAATGATGGTTGGATGGTTGATGAAAATGGATGAAACTGGATGAAAATGGATGAACATGGCTAATGATTGTTAATGTTGGCTGATGATGGGTCGGCGTTCGAACCAACGGTAACCAAACGCACCGTTCGGGTACCAGTCAGATGTTTAACCAATATAATGTCAGATGAGAAAAATGATGACATTATATATACATCAATCTCAAACACAAGCCGCAAAATCGGTTCCTTTGATATTATCATGTTACACTCTCAGGGGTACTAAGACATGGGTTCATGATACACCATGGAACTTGGTAGTCAATGATGTAGTCAAAAATCAGGTTTTGGGTGGCCACGAGTGGCTCTATCACATTGCTTGGGGTGGTCTCCCAGCAGCTGCCATGACTTTCAGGAGGTCCATTGCGGGCTCTGCGTCAGCGCTGGTCTGAGACTGGGAAGTACCAGTGAGCCAGTGAAGGAAGATAAAGAAAGGGGTGACCGTTCTCTACCTGGTCCCTGCGGAAGTGTGAATCAAGTAGATCCTGGTTATGAATCCCATACTTTCATTAGCAACATCGTTATCAAGCTTAATATGACTTCAGCACTCTGAATCCCAACAGAGAAAACCAGCCCAGAAAGTTCACGAGATATCAAGCAGTTGTTGGGGATTTCCGCTGTCGATTGGTGATGCTGGCCATTTTGGGTGTGTTACCGTGTTTCGATGCCCGTGCCCGCCACCATTCAAATCTGATCATGTTTAGTATTGAATTGATTTGGTGTGCATGAGTTTTACATGCTTTCATTGGTCGATCCGTTTGTGATTGCCCTGCCCGAAAGGAATTGGGCAGCCATTGCATGTGATCTTCCTGTCATTGCCTATCACTAATCATTAGCCAGTACTACTTATGGCTGGCAACCATCAGCTATTGAGAACCATCAACCGCCATCGACCATCACTAATTCAGCCTGATGGCCATCATTAATCATCATTTATCACCATGAAGCATCACGAATGATCATCAACCATCATTTAAACACCATACGAACCGTTATCATTACTAGCAACCTAGTTCATCATTGACCATACATTGACCCCATCATTGACTATTATAACAGCCATCAGTACAATTACTAAATTATTAATGATAACGCAGCATCATAAGCTCAATCAACCATTCATCAACCACCAAGTAACCTTCAATCAGACGCCAATGAACCATAAACTCACCATCGTTATCATTGACCACCAATCAATCATATATTAAGCACCAATGAACCACCCATTCCATAGTAACCATCATGAACCGTTCCGGAGCGTTCCGCATGGGCCAAGCAAGTGAAGCATTGCAACAACAACCAAGGCCATCAGCTTTCTCCAGATCTCTGAGGCGCTACGGCTGCATCATTCATTGGTGAATTGATGGCCGCCAATGAGGGTTCAAACCATGAATTTTAAACATCTGTTAACCTCATAGAAACCTATGAATAAGGGTATCAAATTAACAGATGTTTAAACCATGAATTTTAATTTGATAGGAACCATCATAGTGAACACCGCAGACAAGAACTTCTACTTTCTTTGCGCAGTAATTCAGTTGACCCTCGCTGTTTAGACTCATACTAGTACAGTTCCCACGTGCATTTGCACCTTATTTGCGGCTCCTTTTGTCTGGGCCACCTGCTCGCCCTCAGCCTTAGCTGAACCTTTTGGATGGCGATGGAGAAAACAAAAAAAAAGGAACCATCATAGTAACCTCATTGAAGTGTTGCTACCATTTTGATTCCTTCTGAAAACAGACTCTGCTTTTGAAGGCAACGGAGAGAAACCATGACAGGCTTAGGACAGCTGCCAACAACGGCACGCCAATTCTTCCCGTGATTGGCAACAACAGCTGGTGTTGTTGTTGTTGTTGTTGTTGTTGTTGTTGTTGTTGTTGTTGTTGTTGTTGTTGTTGTTGTTGTTGTTGTTGTTGTTGTTGTTGTTGTTGGCCGTGGTGTTGTTGTTGTTGTTGTTGTTGTTATTGTTGTTGTTGTTGTTGTTGTTGGCCGTGGTGGTGGTGGTGGTGGTGATGAACCCTTGTGAAGCCCCTGCTGCGGAGGCCGAGGCGACCGGTGACGCCCTGGAGCTTGCCTTGCGTCACCCGGCTGTGCGCCAGGGCCGGTACTCAGCCATGAATGGTCCATGGCAGGTGATGAATGGTCAGTTGATGACCGATCAATGGTTACTTGATCAGTGGTGAATGGCTGATTCACGAAAGTTCAATTTTCAGTGTGGTTAGTGAATGGTGAAGTCATGCGTGATGAATAATGATGAATCGCAAGTAGTAACGGCGATGGATGGTTGTATTGTAAACAGTACATAACAATTGATAATAGAGTCAGCACAAGGAAAGATAGTCGATCACTGGTGTAACCAACCAGGACCGAACCATTTCCCAAGGCTTTTGGAGACTCAGGAGGGGATTCATCCTGCTAAAGGTGGGAAACCTATCAAAAGGTACCCAGATCAAATCAGATCAAATTAGATCAAGCAGATAATCCAATTGGGGGCAGACAAGTCTGCTAAGCCTTTCCTTTGGCATCCTAAGAGCGGACACCATCAGGGCAAATCCGAGTGAGGCCGTGGCAAAAAAAAAGAGCGAAAGATGAATGGAAGATGATTTCTAGGTTCGGCTAGGATCTTATCGCAAAGGAATAAGCAGCGGCTGTCGCATTCACCATCGGCAATTTCGCTTGGAAACTGCGCAGCTGTACGTGATTTATGTGGCAACCTGTGGCAGCCAACAGAGCAGTTGAGAATTGGATTATCCTCATCATGTCCGAGCGCGCGCGTGTGCATTATTGCATTAGTTTGACATTGAAATGTTGTGCCATGCGGCAAGCGAACGTGTGAAAAATGTTGGTTTTTGATAAGTTTTCCTGGGTTACCCACTGCTATACACTATTGATATCTATTGATCATGCACCAGGTGCTACCAGTGTTTGCTGGTGGTATTTGACCACCAAGCGCAAGTTGATCATGATCAGCAGACCAGTTGCTTTTCCAAGGTGGGCAGGGCGGCCGTGGCATGGACGATGTGCTCAGACACATCGATGCACCTTGGACCTTGTAAAGATTCCAACGGGTGGCCAGATCGTAGCCTCTTTGCCCATTCAGTTCTCAAAATTTCCATGTCATAAGTTGAGCGTAGGCCTGCACTTGTACAGCCTTCATTGATATGTGTAGGTGATGTAAACAATGGAGGTTCAATTTGACTGCATGGATTTCAAGCGCTGCAAAGCTATGAATTTGATGGCTGTTTATTTCCCTGCAGCATCATCACCTGGGTATTTAGATGTGTTTACATCAGCAAGAGGGACGCCTTGGAAAGTTGTGGTGCTCTGTGTCTCACACCGCCCTTGCACAGCGTTGCCCCTCAGATCCCCTAGGGCCTGCCATGGGACGCCATGGGAAACTCAGGATCTTCATGATGTGCTGGACAGGGAGCAAGCTTCTGATGAGGAGATCCGGTTGGCTGATTCGATAACCATGGCGACCCCCAGGGCGGCCCCCGGCCCTTTGTAGGACGCCATCACCGCCAAGTTGCAAGAGTATTCATATGAACGTTTGTGCGTTGATTTTGGATCATTTTGGGTTGTTTGTGTGGCAGTGAGTTTATCATGTGAGCAACCGGGCTTCCCAAGCAAGGGGTTGAGCTAGTTGCTGCTGCTTGCCAACTGAGTCATCGAGTGTTAGGTGGTAGCAGAGATGGATCCGACCCACCAACAAGATCTGTTTTGCAAGGGCTATCATTTGAAATCATATGCGATCTTTAGAGGCAAACTGTTCACTCAAAGAACATTTGAACAAGATACTCCAGAACAACGTCAGGCAGCCTCCCTCGTGCAGCCTTATTAATCTTTAGTGGGATCAAGGCCAGGTCCGTCCCAGCAAAGTAGATGTTATGTGACCGAAAGCAGCAGCTCGTGTGGGCAACTTGCAGAAATTTGGTTCGTCCACCACCTGCTTTACCCCAAACCTCATGGTCCTTCCAAGACCTGACCGCAACTTTTGGTGGTGACTCGTTCTTTGTTCCATCGCTATGGCTTCTTCAATCCTTCCAGCGAAGCTTTGCCCTTGACGTTTTCACGGCAGGAGCGTCAGAAGTATTGTGAGACGAAGCTTCAACGAGCCGGCAGCCAAGGGAACTGCCCGGGGGTGCAGAGAGTTTTGGATTTACGAAGAACTTGGCGGTTCTTAAAGGCTTATATAATGCCAAGGGATCTTCTCAGCAAAGATGTGTCATATACAGATGTGGCGTCAGTGCGCCAGATAACTTAGCAGATGCCCAGCTGTACTTGCGCGGGCTTCCGATTTTGTACAGCATGGTCACGGATACACATGCACAGCTACAGTTTTGCCCGGGCAGAAAATGTCGACGTACCGTGCTGATGCATGGAAGCATCTTCGAAGATAATGAAGTTAGAATAAGTTAGATACATTTGATGCATGTTTCGATGTGAAGCCCAGACAAAAAGCAGATACATATTTGATGCATGGTACGCGTCCAGGTATTTTTGTGCTCTCATGTATGCCATCTAGCCAGGGGGCGGCAGAACAGAAGTCTGTGTTTTAAAACATGTTACGTGCGTGGGTGCTGGAGGTGGGACAAAGCACGCCATGCATCAAAATGGGCAACCTTCAGGCATATTTGCGTTGATATTTGCGCTTGGGCATGCTGGTACAAGAGTTGCATTTATTTCCTAATACCATTGCTGGTGACATTTTTGATTCCTGGATGTATTTGTGCCCGTTGGCATGCATGCGCATTTGCGACGTCCATTCACACATTTACATGTGCAGGTCGGTATTTGCACGCGTGTGCACAGGAAACCAAGCAGAAATATGCACACAGACATGTAGATTTCCATTTGCAAATTGATATTTGCGTGTGTGCACGCATGTATGTGCACATGCAGATCCCCTGTAGATGCAAACGCGTCACCCACACGCACACACGCCAGCACACCGATTTGCATCCATTCAATACGCATTTGCACCAATATGCAGACACACATCAAGAGTCATACATGAACGAGTGACAGGATGCCTGAGATGCTGCGGCCATTCCCAAGCTCATCACACCAAGTTTTTGTGCATAGATTTCATATTAGCAAATATCAACACATATTAAGTTTCATTTCATATTAAGTCTCCCTCAGTTTAAGCAAATTTCTGGTGGCGATGAAGATTTCTGCAAGCCATGGTGGTTAGTTCCCAGTGAGCCATGTGTGAATCCAAGCAGCCAAGCAGCCAAGCTGTGGCTGGCTACAACGGCATCGCCGCGATGTCCCGAGGCTACTGCAACCAAGAGCAACAAGCAGCGTGAGGTCGAGGTCGCGGGTTGCAGCTTCATTGGTTGGTCGGTTAGATTTAAAGTTTAGAGTTTTAAAATATCTTTTCTATATTCTATTAGAGTTAAAGGTTAGTGTCCGCAGATCTTATCATTCGAATAGTGTCAGCATGTGTCAGCACCGTTTCCGGTGCGTTCGCATCCTCATGGAAAATGCCACAAAACGAGCTGTCAAGTTAGTCTCGGCTTCCATGCGCTCGCCAATGGGTGCTTAAATGGTGTCCATCGCCATGAAGATGATCAACTTCCTCCTCCTCCTTCCTCCTCCTCCTCATCATCATCATCATCATCATCAACATCATCATCATCATCATCATCATCATCATCATCATCATCATCATCATCATCATCGTCATCATTTTCATAGATATATGATACCCGCATCATGACGGTCACAAGAGTCACAATTTTCACACATCTTTCGGGGGGGTGGCCCGCAAATTGTGGTTCATCGTCATTAGTATTTTCAGTTGGGTATCATCAGTGTCGGGTTGCAGCTCCCTAATCTGCCGTCGCCTGAATCATTCTGCATTTGTGACGAAGTGTTTTCAGACTCTAAACATTTCGTTCACCCAGTGAAGTTGAGCATGGGAATTGCGTACGCTCTTTGGGTTGATTATTACAGGCATCCAAACGTGACCAGCCATGGACTTCTATTCGCCAAGGGATTGACAAGTGATTGATGCCTGATTGATCGATCGGGCAGGACAGTTGCTTGACTGGGATGATTAGTTAAGGAACTAATCTTTTAATCTTTCTGACTTTATGATTAGTTAGTTGAAGAACATACAGCTTTTTCACCCACAATAAATGAAAGCTTTTCACTGAGCATGTCTTGCAACCAATCTTCGGTGACGAGCCCAGTTTGGCGCTGCCGTAGGCAGTGCTGCTCAGCTGATCGGACAGTATGACAAAATAACAACCAGACATGACCGCCATGTGGTGGTTTTTTCTCGGAACTGGATGGAACTTGCCATTTGAGGCCTAAATGGACGGGTCTTGAGGCCATGGAGTCGCCATTGTCATGGCCAAGTGATCATTGAAGGATAACATTTTTCCATTTGGTTTCACCAAGCTGTGATGGTGCCTTTCCTCGTTGTGCAGTGGTAGCCGCGATGATGGAGACAGTTCACAAACTTTTACGGCCAAAGATTCCCCAGACTGCAAATTTGGGGCGCGAGTCGCAATGCTTTAGCATGTGATGCTACACCAAGGGATGTCAAGGGGTTCTCCGCTTAGTTGGGCTGACCCAACGCTCGGTTTGGGATCAGCCGCGCTGGGCCAGGATTCCAACAGCATGATCGCCACCTTCCAGGCACGGGTTTGGTGGGGTTCATGCTCAGACCACTGATGGCCGGAGCCTATAGGCTGTGCAGTAGATAGGGATCCTTGAGCCCAGGACACATACCAGGAAGCCCTATTAACCAGTCATCAGCAACCACAATGAATCATCACAAACCATGGTTCACCACGAGGGCTTGATCAGCCAAACTGGCGCGGCCACAGAACGATCTGGACTCGGTGGTTGGAGAGATTGGGAGTCTCAAGTCTCGTATGGAGGAGTGCAGCTGGCTGGGAAGGGCAGTCCCTACGGAGGCATCCCAGGGTTCCAAAGAGGCACATTTTGATAATCTGTTGACTGGGAAATCATCGCAAGTGATTAGATCTGCAACTGCCCAGGTCAAATCCTGAATTTTTCGGCGAAACTTGGTTCAGATGATGAACACGTTGGAACTGCTGATGGTTGTTAATGGTTGACGGCGAATCATCTGAAGCCAAATCAACATGAAGCGTTCTCATCATTCATCAACATCAATCATCAATAATTATCAAAAAACACATTAATCATCAACATGAATCATCAAAATCAATCATCAACACTAATCATCATTCCCAGTGCAGCTAACCGTTACGCCTTAACGGTGACCGGTGACCATCCCCGGGCGACGCTCCGCGACCGCGACGTCTCGCCAGGAGCTGGATCAGCAGGTGGCCAAAGCCACCGCTGCGCGGCAAGGAGAGCGGGCAGCTTTCGAGCCTCAGCGGATTCCCGTGGCGCGGAATCAGGTTAGTCATAGGGGGTGAATGATAATATATATATATATAAATAATAATAAGAAGAATGAATAATGGTAGGGGGAAATGATAGTGGTAAAGATAGTAAGAATAATGATAGTAGGGGGGAAATGATAATAGTAATAATAGTAGTAATAACAATAATGGCAATAGGTCATAGGAAGTTAATACTAGTAATCAGAATGATGATGGTGATAATGATAGCAATTAACAATAATAATGATAAGAATAGATAATAGTAAATAATGGGAATCATAATGATAGTGGTAACAAGAGTGATGATAATGAAAATAGGGGTACATGATAGTGGTAATGATGGTGGTAATAGTAGTAGTAATAATAGTAATAATGATAATGGTAATAGGTCATTATTAAAAGTTGGTTGATGATATTAGCTGGTTAATGATTCACCTGATATGAGAGACAATGATAATACCTGGTTAATGATAGCTAGTCAATAATAACCTGCTGGTTAATGACCATAAATCAAGGCAAACAATAGCATTAATCATACTATTGGCTGATGATAGGTTAGTAATAACTGATTGGAAATAATAGCTTGTTAATTATTCGCCTGATATTGAAATAGCTGGTGAACAATAAAGCTGGTTAATAATAGCTGGTGATTTGTGGACCAGAGGGGGTAATACAAGGTGGGCCCCCGGCAATGATAAATTGGATCAAAACCCCTATAACTATAACTGGTCGTTGACCTTAGCTCAGTGAGTTAAAAGCCAACCTCTAAGTGGTTGGGGGCCTGCCTGGCAACCAACAAGAATAGGATATATGGCGAGCTGCGTCAAGGCTCCAACCGAATTTCATGGGGGATGATCACCAAAAAGATCATAGGGATAAGAATGGCTGACCCATGACCACCAGTTGCAGCCGGTGAAGCGGTTGTAGATCCAGAAGAAGGGTTAAAGATAAGGACGAATAATAGGATGGGAAGGTTACTGATGATTAGCAAGGGTTTGGTTTAACCATGGTTGCGACAGTTCACAATGAACTTGATTTATGGCCAACAACGGTACACAATGGTTATGATTGCTAGTGGTCGTTTGATGGATGGTTTAGTGGAGGGTTTAATGGATGATGTCATGGATGGTTCATGACGGTTGTTACTGAGTGCTTATCATGGTCAATCGTTTTTTTTTTACATATCTAAAAACGTGTATGATGGTCAATCACTTATTTCAGAACAATGGTAAACAATAGGGACAATATCGATTCCATGGGCTGATGATGGTCACAATGATCGTTATGGCTGGAAAGCAGCAATGAAGGATCAATGCTGATAATAGTTATTGAGCATGACTGACAATAGCCCGCAGTTTTTGTTTGCCCGCAGCTGGTGCTGAGGAAAAGTCACGAGATACCAACCAGGCTGTTTGGAGCCCGGAGATCACAAGCAGAGGGCCTGTTTTGCAGGTGGACAGCTTGCCGCCCCTGGCGGACGAGAATGGTTCAATAATGATCATGCCGTGCGATGTTGGGCTACGATTGAGGCCCTAGAGCTGCTGGAGGTGGCTGCCAAACGCCTGGAGAGGTGCCAGGGTGCTGACGAAGATGGTTAGTGGTTGGCGAAGGACACAATAAGAAGCGGCATATTATTCAACTTTAGGCAACAATCGTTGGGGAGGAGAAGAAGAAGATGATGATCATGGTGATGATCATGGTGATGATGATGGTGATGATGATGATGATGATGGTGATGATGATGATGGTGATGATGATGATGATGGTGATGATGATGGTGATGATGATGAAGATGATGAAGAAGAAGAAGAAGATGATGATGATGATGATGATGACGATGACGATGACGATGACGATGACGAGGACGATGACGATGATGATGTCCAACATTTATGTGGATTCATCATGTCCAATCTAATCGCAACCCCTCTTGTAACCAGAGTCAGGGTTCAACTAGTATTGCTTGGCCCCAAATTCGGGGGCCATCTCTTGGGGCCCATTTTTTGAGGTCCAACAACAGTGACCAGTGGAAAGCCCCGCCATGTAACGGTGTATGATGAGAAATGGAACGGGGCTGTCATGGCACATGGAATCTGCTGATTTGTGCATGATAAATGCTTACGATAATAGAGATAGGCAGCTGTAGCTGAACTCTTAGAGATGGCGGTGGAGAGAGAATAGAGATAGGCAGAGGTGCTTCCCAAAATATGGCAGTGGGTCAAAACCCTGTACCCCTGGTTCCCCATCATTAACCATTGTTTTCCCTATATAATTGTTGGTTATTACAACCATTATTGGTTGGTTAATATTGATCCATAGCCATATGTGCATTGCCATAGATATCAGTCATACTTTGGACCAAGCAACAACTCTCCAATTGCATCCCCACCTGAGAAGCTCTGGGGGCCTCCATGCAGTGAAAAGCGGAACAGCTGCATTTGGCCCGGTCCAATTCTGTGAGAAGTTGGCACAGAGGTTTTCCCAAGTAGATGGACATTAGAAGGAGATGGATCGATGATCAATGCACCGATAGGTAGAGTGATTCACGCAGAAGTAGACAAACCAGCAAAACAGGCACAGAGAGAGGGCGTGACTGAGGGAAAGACTGAGAGAAACGGAGATAGAGAGAGAGAGAGAATCAGAGATAGAGAGAGAGAGAGAGAGAGAGAGAAAGAGAGAAAAAGAACGAGAGAGAGAAAAAGAAAGAGAGAGAGAGAGCAAAACAGAGAGAGATAGAGAGAGAGATAGAGAGAGAGAGATAGAGAGAGAGAGAGACAGAGATCAAGGATAATAAAGGCATGGAATGCTCACACACTTTCATATCAAATTCCATATCTATATCTATATCATCTATGTTCAAGTTTATGTCTATGAGTCTGCATTTTGGTCCTTGTGCCTGCAAGTGCATTTGCCTGTTTATCGTTAAAATTGCTTTGTTTGCATTTGCACTTGCATTGATGTTTTTATTTAGTTGAATCTTTACGTGCGTACATACCGGTAGTACAGAAATGAATACTAACCATAGTAGACACCCGCATATATACATATGTTCGCTACGCACCTATCTAGCTATAAACATTTGTAATCATTCATATGTTGAAAGAAACGGATAGATACTTAGTACATAGATACATCCGTAGTAGGTGGGTAAACTCATGCGCAAGCCTACATGCACGGGGACAGACAAACATACATGCATCCGTACATCCATACATACAGACGTCCATACATCCGTACATCTATGCACAGATCCTTCCATACAAAATAAAATGCATGCGTGTGCACATGCATTTGCCCATCCGCGGGCACAGACATCGATGTACAGGTTCTACGCTGCTTCCTTGGTCCAAAGATCCGAGAAGGTGGTCAAGCAGGTTGCGGGGGAAATGGTGCTTACGCAAGTCGGAAATCTGGGGCAGGGATCGGCAGGGTGATCCCCAAAGGTTTGGCTGGTCTTGGTCTGGCTTGGCTTGTTTGTTTATTTGGATCTGATTGGTTGGTTGGTTGCTTGATTGCTTGGTTGCTTGGTTGCTTGATTGCTTGGTGGCTCGGTTGCTTGACATTTTGGACTGATGCTCATGCAGTTGAGTCTGTCCTGAATACCTGTGATAGATGCAAGGCTCTAACCTCCGGTAAGCAAACCTGGTTGCGCGGAAAATCCACGAATTTGTAGATGGTTTACCTTTAAAAATCGAAAATAGTGATTTTGAATTTCCGGGGGACCGCTTCCCAGAGGGCAGGGCTTTGGGCTTCAGGTTATCAGTCCAGCGACGCTGAAGCTGTTGAAGCCACCGCAGATCATGGTCATTGCATGGCTGGGATCAGACAGTGTTGAGTTGGCACTGGAAATGACAGGTTTGTCCAAGAAGGATGAGTGGGGACAATGATGACTGCCACATCGACAGGTGGCACTTTAACTTCCAGGGAAGCATCAGCAGCCTGCGGGTGATGGAATTCAAGCAATCCCTTCACGCTTAGACACTCGCTTGGCTTCCGAAATCTATAGATTCCCAACGAAACCAAGCTTGTTCGGGGGAGTTCATGTCAGAAAGGGGGTTGATAGCCGAAAACCCCATCGCTGCTTGGTTGATCACAATGCATCACTACCTTCCACTGCCGATGTTTTCCGTGGTTTTGCCGCCACGGTTGGTGGGTAACCGCCGGGATAATTGCCGTGAGGCTGACGAAACTTCTGCAGAAGGGCCAAGGCAGATCTGTTTTTTTTGCATGGATTTGAGGGTTGTACCAACTTGGTGGGGCAGCTGGTTAGTTTGTTGGGAGATCCAGCTGACAAAGCACCGCCTGCATGACATGTTACCTGACCCGAGGTAAAATGAACCTGACCCAGTCACCCTTAGCCAACCTTCAGGTACGACCAAGCAGATGGTTTCTTTGAGTTTAAAGGTTCAGTGTGAGCTGAGTCTCGTGATCTTTTCATGAGGCTACCCTCCCACAGCCAATGGCAGCAGAGCACCTTGCTGCCTGGCAGATACTACATCTCCTAACCTCCCAACACTCAATTCTCCTTGTCTATGCTTGCTGAACCCGCGCTAGCTTTTGAATTTGAAAACTATATAGCCATCGGGAAGCTTTCATACCATCATCAAGCATGGTTATCACCCATGGTTTGCCACCAGCAAACATCGTTAACCATGATTGTTGGCTACGATCCCTACTAGCCATTATCAACACTCACTAGGCATGCATAAAAGATCAAGCAACATCACGAGCTACCGACCCGGAACTGTTATCGTCTAGCACAACTTGATCGATAACAATCATTGACCGAGGGATTTGGCTCGCTACTACAGTAACGATTCTTTCACCATCATGGCGCGACCGTTCATGAATCATCAGTCATAGCAAAACCATTCATGAAACATCATGAGGCATTATTAAGCATGCCTTATATGTAAATCCATTCGCCATGACGATGGGAACATATCTGCCCCAACATCGTTACTTGCCGTTGCCAGGCCACCCCCAGCTGACTTGTCTTACCAGACGCAAGGTGGGGGGATTAGACATGGCAGGCGAACAGCAGGATACTATGACTATGATGGGATACTATGATACTATGAGGGTTAATAGTAGCGGCTGATTGTGGGCAGTCAAAGGGGATGTTAACAATAGAACTGCCAATCGTCAAGTAGTTTCGTGACGAATCTTTGACAGGTCATACATCTGGTTACCCCCCGAGGGTCATCATCAATGGTACTTGTCCGTAGATGGTGTAACCCCCAAATTGGTGGTGGCTTGAGAATTATCATCGCTTGGGGTAGCTGGGGCCTCCATGGAAATCCTCGTTGATTGGGGGGAACTCATGCATATTTTACCAGGGGGGTCAGGAGGGTCTGAGATTTGGGGCAAGGATTGTGCGAGCTGCGAGAATTTGGACCGTACATTGTGCATTTTTTTGAACGCAAGCTGTGGCTAAAAGGCGATTTTTCCTCTTGAAGCATCTTGAAGCCTGCTTCCGATGTTTTTGAAGTAGATTTGATCCACTTCGGTTATCCTGTGCACCAGGGAGTGGTGCAACTCGCGTGCTGCAGCTCTTCAATACCCTCAAGGCCCCGTACAGCATCTGTCGTTGCAATGCACGTAGTGAACGTGGTGGTCTGTGGTTTCTGGTGATCAATCGTGAGTTATTAAGAAGTGGTGGTTTCTTAAAACAGGGACTCCCCAAGCAATGGTTGGTTTACTATTAACAATGGTTTACAATGGATGATTTGGGGCTTCTCCCTATTTTCAGAAACCCCCAACCAACAACAGCAGTAGAGGGGATTGTAGCAAAAAGGCAGATTGCTAATATGAAGGTGGTCGTTAGTGTTATCAATGAACAGATCTTAACGAACAGTAATCTGGACATAGCATGATAGCATGAGTACGGCATGGGGATTTTACCAAGTAGCTGCAGCTGGTCAGGCTCCACGTGAGAGGTATGACAAGCTTGCTGATCACTTGGTACACCATTGGATCACATCACATCAGTCGTCATTTTGGTAGATATCTAAATCCTGAGTTTGTGGTGGCCAAGTGAGCAATGAATGCTTGGGATTCCAAACTGGAGTAACATTTGGATGCCAGGAACAGGTGACCTTGCTAGGCGTCCAAGAAAGATCAAAGAAGTGTATCCCCGAAAAATCGTGAGACTTTTTGGGAGAAGCCCATCCTCATCACTCCTAAGACTCCACCTCTTCACCCTGCCCAGAACCAGCGGGGCCACCTAGGGAAGGCGGGCGTCCCAGGGGGGAAGCTGCAAGGCTGACGTCCAAAAGCAGAGCGCCATGTTGGAATCAGAGGATGCCGTTGTGCCTCGGTTGTTCATGTGGTCAGGGGACTCCCTGCGTTGAGTTTTTTGTTGAAAGCTCTAATTTGGCTGAACTGAAATTCATTCATTAAAGGTTAAAGGTGTGGAGAAATCTCTGAAACTGTTTGAATTTCTTTGGTTTGATTGGCGTTTATCATTTGGACGCTGTTTGGGTGAGTTGCCGGGTGTCATGGTCCAGGGGCAGTCGGAGTACGAGAACTTGGTGAAGAACAGCAACCAGAAGAAGATGGCCGACAACCGCAGCCTGGGCAGCAAAGAGGCCAGCTGGGCGGGAAGCGATGGAAAGCGTAACGTGTGGGTTGCAGCTGCAGCAGCTTCTTCAATACGTTGCATGGTTGGCCAGCAGCATGGCAAGCATCAATCACTGGTGGGATGTGCGATGGTGAACAATCGCACAGGCAGCGAAGGCGGAACTGGAAGCTGATCTCCAACGCAGCAAGGGGCACCCAGTTGCTGTGAAAGATGTGGAGTGGCAGGGAATTGTTGGATGTTGAATGCTTATTTCATCTTATTTCTCTGTTCATGTTTGCCCTTGACCCGATGCGGCCATGAGCAACATGCAATCTGCCCGTGTCGCGCTGGATGATTTTTGACAAGCTGTGTTCGTGCCACAAGGAAGATCAGCCGTGAAGGCCGGTGATGATTGACCATGATAGATGTCAAGGAGACAGCCATCAACCCATAGGGTGTAAGGCATCTGCCGAATCCTTTGCACTTGGATGAGCTGGGCATCAGTTCAGCTGTTTCAGGTTCTCATCTCGGGGCACCAAATCCCCACAATGGACGTTTTATCCAATGACAGCCGTCATCAAACATTGCTGGGAGACCCCATACCAGCATCCTCGGATTTGACTGGGAGCCATGGTACACTTTGGATGGCTTGAGTGTGGTTCTAACATCCATGTGCCTTCCATTGGCAACTCTCCAAATTTGTTGATTTGGGGTGCGCATGGGGTTGATGGTTAGATACTTTGATGCTTTATTGCTGCATGGGTCTCCGATCAGTTGGTAGCTACCCTTTGATTGTGGCTTAGTAGTAGTGCTTCATCATGGCTACAGTAGTGATGCTTAACAGAGTTGATAGTAGTCGCTAGCAGTGTCCCTGTTTATTGATTTACAAGTTGTGAATTACCAGCAGGTGTTGCCCGATGTGCTTACGGATTGTTGAATCTACCATAGTTCTTCATTCCTAGCAAGTATTGTAACATGATTATTATGATAAAATGTGTTATTAACAATCATTATGCTCTTTTTAAACGCACAAACAAATCTACGGATTGTTGTTAACAGATCGGAAGAGTTAACAGTCAAAACGGATTGTTGTTAACAAATTTCTGCTGTTAACATGATTTGGAAGTCAAAAATTGGACGGAAAATTGCAGCCGGTAGTCCCTCAGAAGAGCTGGTTTTGTGCTCCGGGATGGTCGAAAGGTAGGCTCGACTCGGTCAAGCGTAAGCTGCGGAGGTTGGTTGTCAGAGCGCGGAGCGATTGGCAAATTGACGTGGCAATGGATAGTCCGCCATTTATAGCTGGTTTCCGCAGGCTTCCCTATAAAATATGGTGATTCTGTATTGCCAGGTTGGTTGACCAGATCGTAAGATTTCATGTCAGCGCTCGCGGCAAAAGAGATGGCGCCCGACTGCCTGGAACTTGGTGATATCAGCACAGCTTAAGCCAAGAGGCTCACGATGAGAGTCCTTTATCAACTTATCACGCAATGTGGCAAATCCGAGTGAGGCCCTGGCAAAAAAAAGGTTTGGTTGTGGCTCTTGGCTGTAGGTCCGATAGGGCCCAAGAATGGTGAATATTGGTCAAACCAGAAAGACGGAGGGGCAGACAGACAGATTCAAAAAGACAGATTGCAGCCGTCTCGGTCGTCGTTTTAAGTGGATCCTTCTGCCACTTATGCATCGCAGACAGTCTCCCTCCTATGAAGTTCTTGTTTCGGAAACTTTCGCCAGCACCTTGTACTTCTGGTACCCTCACCTCCCAGTTGCATTAGTGATTATAATTTGCTACTCCCGGTTTTTATTCATCACCAAGCATCATTTGCCATGAGCTAGGTATCAAAAGCCGTGATCAAGCATCAATTGCAAACCATCAAATCTCAAACCATCCTTAAGCATCATGCCATTACCCATCCTTCGCCATTTGCTATCATTAGTTGGTTGCTATCCCTTGACCTTTAGCAACCACGAGCCATCAAGTACCAATTCGCCATTATTACTAGCTGGTGGTAAGCCATTCGGAGCCAGGGGTGTCACGTTCTCGCGCTTTGGATGGGGAGTGCCCTAACCAAATGGTAGTGTTTACCATCATCAACCAGCTGATTCACCAAGATGATGATGATGATGATGATGATGATGATGATCATCATCATCATCATCATCATCATAAATGATGGGTTGGAGATCGATTTATTTGCCATTCGCCACCACATCCGCCACGATGGGTTAACCATTGGTGCCATTCAGGTCGCGAGGCTCTTCGATCCTTGAACCAGGCCATGGACAAGCATGGTAGGAGTGATGGTTGATAAGTCATGGCTAGTGGCGACCTGAAATGGCAAGTTCACCGTACTTTGAATCACATCAGTGGGGGTTCATGGTGGTTAGTGACCAGCTGCTGATGCTCAATGGTCAAGGATCGGTAGGTTAGTCGTTGGTTGAATCGTTGAAGCCGATGCCGGGCAACCCCTTTTAGCGATGGTCAAGTCGAACCTGCCTTGTGAGATTGCACAGCTGTCCCAGATGGGATCCATGACCAGGGTAGATACACCTGGTGGTTTTACCAGTCCTTCCCAGACCGCGCCTCCGCGCGTTCTCTCCACAAGCCTCATTGGTTGCAGGGGGGGTCCTGGCGTGTGGGAATGATTGCCACCTGCATTTGCTATATCTACATCCTTGATCGTTACACGGCCTGGGCGGAATGCCATCATCATCATCATCATCATCATCATCATCATCATCATCACCGTGGTTAACTTTATTTTCATTTTGCTCTCCCGAACTGTTCAAGAATTGAGTGCTCGTTGTAAATTACTGATCAAGAAATCCGTAGCAATTCCCAATATGTTGCGTCAGCTCCCTCTGGTGTGAACTTACCCTAGTGTGAGCTGCTATCATTTCCTTCGGGGAAGCAATTTCACTTCTGGGCACAGGGGGGATGAGGACGAACCACTCCTATTGTTGTCATGGCCCTTCTTGTCGGAAATGTCCTAACAAACTTCGTGGACAGATCACCACTTCATCCTCCCGTTTTTGTTGGTAACACGCCCCAACGAACTCGTAGGTCTGAGGTGTTCTGTTCATCACCCGCAGGTCATTACGGCACTGGACGAGGCCGGGCAGTGGCAAGTTCTGGAAAGGCGAGGGAATAGCACTGTAGCTGGTTGCTGATCATTGCTTGGGAATTGTGGCATTTGTGAATGAAGCCATAATAATTCCAAGCAATGGGACATACTGTAATTCTGACATAATTTATTCATTACTTGGGGCTTATCCTATTGAAGCAGTTCGTTTCAGAATGGGACAATATTCAATGGCAAATTACGCCTACTTTTGTATGGCGACGTTAGGAATGGGACATGGGGCGTTCGTTGAAGCCCCTGAAGTTTGGAGATGGATTTCTTGAGACATTGATCATGGTCAAGAGATGGAAATGGTGATATTTCGTGTCAATGGTGGCCCCGGTGTTTCAAAGATTGGCTATCTTCAACCATGGCCGTGGGTCAATATTGATCAACCAACTCGTGGGGGATAGTCACCAACAATTTCATAGGGAAAACAGTGGTTAATGATGGGGAGCCAAGGGTACAGGGTTTTGACCCATAGCCCCTATACCTGGGGAATCCTGGGGATTATTATCTCTAGTGAGTTTAATTGACTCTAGAATATTCGAAGGATGTGTTGTAGCCACCAGCCAGTGTTTCAGTACCGACGTTCAAATCGTCGACGAGCAGCTGCACATTGCCAAGATTGGGTTCTTGTCAACATCCCAACAGTTAGGCAGATATTGCATGATATTGCTGTAAAGAGCTTTTGGACACATGGCCACACCAACAACATCAAAGAGGCCTATAGCCAAACATGCCAAGGTACAAATCATATGGGGGATATGATGGGTAGATATGTCATTTTTTTTCCGGGTTACGGTTCAAGGTTCATCTATAATTGGAACGCTTTTCAGAACATAACTTTTGTGTGGCAGGACATCAAAAGTCACATCCATTATCGGAAGTACCCAAGAGTGTTTGGTTTCCCTACTAAAATGGTATGTTTCAATAGTTGGGGATACCGCCATTCATGGACAGACTGGCTGATGCTGACCCTGATGATTTCATAGGTTTGCTATTCTTTGGGCATAGGTGCGAAGCTGGCTACAAGAAAAGGAGATCGTTGACGTGTCATGATCATCACTGCCCCATGGACAGCCCCATGGACCTCACTGCCTCCGCCTCCGTCGCCACCTTCAGAAAGCAGCACCGCAACAGGAGATTCGCACCTTGCACAAGCAGTGCGACTTTCTACTGAAGAGTCTTGGCCCGGTTGCACCCGCCAAAGCCCACCTCTCTTCACTTGTTGGCGGCCTGGTACTTCAAGTGGACCAGATACCACCAAGCAATCAGCACCCTTCGATTAACCAAACTTTGACGATACCTAAGCCAGTGAGTCTCGGTCCCAAGACGCCCAAAACCGAAGATGAAACACATCCGGCATAACAAGGACAACCAGTTGCCATGGGACTGGACCTTTTTTTTTTTCACCAAGTTACTTGTTTCACCATTGAAATGTGGGTTGGGGGGTCGTCTGGAAAGGAACTGCGGAGGTTGTGTGATTGGTGATGGTTCGCGATGGTTACTGGTTGATGGTTGATGCTTGATGATCCATGATAGTTGATTATCGACTTTTGAATCCACTGCTGCACTGGGATTCTGAGGGCATGGTGAAGCCGGTGCATGTGAGGGCTCGGAATGCAGCCAGGGTTGTTGGCCTGGCTTTCAAGCATCATAGAAAGGCCTTGTTGTGCAAAAGCTTAACGGTACAAAGGCACTGTCAATTGTTTTCAACCGCTTTCGTGCCCCAGAATTAGGAATACTTGAAAGTTGGACTTGTGCCAGACACACCTTGGAACAACTGCCCGCAAAACATACCCAAGAAAGGCTTCAAGAAACATGCCCAGAACGCACGCCAGAACATGTCCGCGAAATACATCCTGAAAAATACCTTCGAAGCACACCCCGAAACATACGCTGCAACATCCTCCCAAGACAAACATGCCCAGCAAATCACGAGAAAGAGAGAGACAGAGAGAGAGAGAGAGAGAGAGAGAGATGGAAGAATCGAGAAGAGGAGGAGAGGAGATGAGAGAAAGAGAGGAGGGGACGAGACAAGATGAGAACAAGGAAGTGGAAATTCAGCCAAAAAAAACCAGCTTGTGGGAGGGAAAAACATAGCTACAGCAACAACAGCTTAGCCGAAAACGACATGCGCCACTCGGCTGCACCATTCTGCGCAGGTTCATGCCACACAAAGCGGCTAGAAGCATGAGCTTTGTCCATGGTTTGGGATGGCTGGGAGTAGGCGCCAGTTGTAGAGCCTGCAGGTTCCAAAGCAAAGATTGACCCTGGATTGCAGAAATCTGTTGGCCTTGGCATCTCACTTCCCAAGTAGTGAAAGCCCTTGCCGTTGCCGGTTTGAAGCGGCTTATGTCTGGTGAAGTTGATTGGGCTTTGGGCCAACCCAGCGCAGTTTTCGACATGCTTCGGAACATTGTCAACCCTCATTAGCCACTATTTGTAGCCATCAGGGCCCATTGCGAACCGTCATCAACCCTTCGTGAACTCGTTTGTTTACCATTTGCCATGTATGGTATTATAATATTATGGTTATCGAGCATCAGCAATCGTAGTAGCCCAAAGAAATATGGTTTTCCTGGCGTAACGACTACGTATCTACAATCATATATTATCATCGTAGTCATTGCTATTGTGGTCGCGTCAGTATTCAACTTTCACAATGATCATTGATAACAACCATTGCTAGCAACGATTAGTAAACAAAATATTGTTGCGATTCATTGGTCATCAGTTTGCAACGACCACTCGCTATTGTTGGCAAACACATATTTTAGTCATTAGTAGGTATATACTATTAAGATATGATTGCCAACTATATTGTTGTCAACCATTGCTATATACTTACCAACCATTGCTATAAACTATTATGTACTTGTGTTTAACCACCATTCATAAACGTTAACCATTCATAAACCATTAGATTCAACTTTTTAAGCCACAACCACCATTAACCACAACATTAACCACCATTAACCACCATTAATTTGATACCCCGCCATAGTGTTACCAGTGCCAGCCTTGCTCCTGGTGCCGTGCCCCCTTGTCTCGGCGAGCTCAGGAACTTCGATCTTCGAGAAGATGTCGGCTGTCTGAGGTGATGGATCCACACACAGAGAGGTGCACAGAGACAACCCCACAGTTGTGGTGTAATAATATGGCGGTTTCTTAAAATAGAGGATCCAAAAATGGATGGTTTCTTACTATAAATGACTAATGACTTGGATGATTTAGGGGGTCCCCAATATTAAGAAACACCCATATATACAGATAGATATTGTATTGCAATATACTTATCCGTAGTATATGTACCGTATACTATGTACATATTTTGTATATTTGCTTTTCCAAAAAATGACATATACTAAAGCCTAGTGAGTATGTACGTATATGTGGACATGTATGTTAAGACATTTGGAAAGAAATCTGTGTTTGAACATGTTTGCCACGTTGTCCACAGCAACCGGCAACATGGTTGGCTCACAGATGGTACAACCCAGGACTGGGGGACCAACAATCAGGGGGACTTACAATCACCTCACAGTCCTCCCAGTGGTTAGCCTCTGCTGTGGCACTCGCTGTGTCACCACTGAGGACGGGTGTAGGTCCGTGGTGGGAAGTGATTGGTGCCCGGCTAAGGCCAGACGCTCTGAAAGGCAGTCCTTGACCCGTGCCAAAACTATGCTGGAAGCGGCCACGTGACGACGAGCCAAGCTGACCCAGGAAAAAGTTGCAGCAATACATATGGCCATTTGCAGATTAGTGAGGACTTGCTTGTGACATTTCTTGATGCGCTTTTTTGGCATGTCAAGTGACAACTTCTTTGGAAAAGTGCCAGTTTTGTTCTAGCTTCCTTTATCTTGATGTAATCGCATTGATCGCATTTATGGCTTTAGCCTTAAGCCTCCAATCGTGATCCCCATCTCTGGACACTTCCATCAACGTCGATCCCTGCTTTGCGTTGTAAAGTTGCAATGGCTGCTATCGATGTTGTGCCGTAGCAACACCAAATCGACTGTGCTTAGAAGTTGAAGCCGAAAGCTACACTTTTGCTCAGGTGAGGCAAGTGTATGACTGGACTGAAAGTGCGGTTCAACTTTGAATATGATCTCGATCCTCGTGGGAAATCACTGAAACCAACTTTGGTTGAACCTCATGATGCAAAACATGTGTGGCATGATGCGTGAAGCAAGGCCAGGAATCCCTCAAAAACCAGAGTCACAGTTCATCACAGCAAGTTGAACGTTGAGTAAGAACTGCTACGACGAACCTTATAGAGGGACCATTTTCCCGGCAGCACTTGGCTCGAGAAGTGCCGGCATAGACACACATAGCCTGATAGTGTGTGCCGAGTCTTTGACAAACTCAGGTCTGTCCTATCTGCCAATGATGATCTGATTCCCCGTAACTGATTGCCTGGTGGCCAAGCATCCCATGGCAGCCCACTATTACCGGACAAAGCGCTCCATCAAAGTCTAAGCGCTTCTGCGGTGTTTGCACTCTTTTGGGGCGATGCGTCACTGAGCAAGTGGACCTGCTGCACTGAAGGGCAGGTGGGGCAGAGTCCAACAGCAATTGCTTGGCCGTGGTCAGCCACCGTGATGGTCAGCGACAAACTCTTGGAAGGGTAGCGCCACATTTGGATGACCCCATAACTTGCTCATTGTGATGTGCGCTTAACTCGGACCGTTCGCTCGTCCAAGGTTCATACTCTTTTGGCGGGCTTATGACCCATAGCTGTACAATATAAGGCAATGAACTACTTCAGCATTACTAGCCAATAGAAGTCTCACCCACCATATTCCATGTATCACTCACGATCAGCTGCTATATCATTGTAAACTAATCATTGAAGGATGAAGTTCCCAGCATCCTGAAGTTCCCGGCTGCACAGGCCATGGAAGAGGAAGATGAAGCGGCTGCCCTGCGCAGATCGCAGCGTCAGACCAAAGTGGATCGCCTGAAAACGGTGATGTCCAAGTGCCATGGCAGCCAAGGGGACCAGGGTAGCCATGGCGACTACAAGTGGATGTGACAGCTGTGGTGAGTACTTGGGTCTTGGATATGGAGTTGGGGCTGGACATGACCAGCCTTCAATGTGGGTCACGCCCCCATGGTCACCGTGGTTAGTGACCAGTTTCGAAGTGGGGACATCCAAGTAGCCACCATGGTTGACTGCAAGTGCTGACTGCAAGCGCTCTTTTTCTCTCCTGTTTGGGTTTAGCACCACTGTGGCTTGCAACATCTTGCAACCCTTGGTTACCTAAGCAGGTACGAAGTGGGAGCATCCAGGCATGCTGATTTCAGCCGCCGCAGTTTTTTCTTGTCCGACCGAAGAGTTTCATTTTTACATGTGCAAATCCATGGGTCCAGTGACGGTTCATGTGAACTCACCCAGCAGCTTCATCAAAGATGCGGCTGCCGCAAGCTCGATTGGATTGCTGGTGATGTCTCCAAGATCCAGTGTTTGGGGTAAGAAGCAGTTGATCTTTCTAGGTGCAATGGCTCCATGCGTTTTTTCGGCTACATCTGTGCGGTCCAAAATGGGTTCCAGTGGTCATATACAACCTTTTGGGTTGTTGACCCGGGGCATTTTTCCAGTGAACTTGGTTGTTTGGAGTGGTTTTGAATCCCGCGTTGTGCACGTAGGGCGTTATTGTGCTTTCCAAAGTGGACAACACATTTTTCGTCGTCAAAAGATGGTGGACGTGACCAACAGAATTTATAACCGTAGCTATTGGCCATGCGTTGATCATGAGACATGCTGGATTGCAAGTTCAAGAAGCCCCCTTTGATTCCTGGGATTGAAGAAATTTGAACCGTTCCAGGAAAGCCAGCCCCTTCACCTCTGGCATGCCCAGGGCTGAGCCGCTAGTGGAGACGAAGAAAACTCGGCTGCCCGCAGTGATCCTCAGCCAAATCGAGCTCGCAAATTGCCATAGCGCCACGAAGCCATGGTTTTTGGGTTGGGGACACACGGTTTCTTTGCCCGTTGTGAATGTGCCTGGCTGAGTTTTCAGTGACATAGGCATAGAGTCGGTACCGTGGCTGGGATCACGTGGGCTACCTACGTGGTTGTTGTCCTGGCTTTATCGACTTGCCTTATGGTCTCCTGCGGTGCCCTTGGCTTGGACTTGGATACCCTGCTAACCCGCCTTGGCCCTCCTTGGTTTGCTGCGACGCCACCCGTGCGTAGTGGTGGTTTCTTAGGGAAGCGAGTCCATTCCAATGGTGATACCCCGCTAGCTCGAAATGGTGCAGCGCTAAGTGGCTGATTCCCCTGCCAAGACTCAACACATTGAGATGGTTTGAGGTACCGGATATTCATCAACCATTAGGCAAGGAACTGATCATGAATGTGGTGATGGATATCCCTACGTGAATCTTTACCCTTCTCATCCATTGGATCCATAGTGGTTCAACTTCTTCGAAAGCTTCCGCCAGGATCGTGGACTTTGGCCGATGGCTGGGACAACCCTACAACGTGGCTGGGTTGAAAGTGTCGCCGACCTGGCGGGGTGGAGAGGTTCACTGGTGAGGCTAAGCCTTGTTTCAGCCAATCTGCCCATGGCTTGCAGCCATGGAACCATCCAGCAGTGCCAGCTTGGAGGGGGACATCCTCAGGTGGATGTGGAGGTTCCTGACAGCGATGAGGAGGATTCGAATGGCCCACAGCTGGGTGAGGACAGAGGCATAGCTGAAGCTGAGCCATTAGAGATAGACACAAATCAGCTTGTTCTGTTTTTTTTTCCGCGTTGTAATGTTTTTGCCCCCAGCAAACAATGTCTTCAAACAGAATCTTGTAACGTCTTAAAACCACATCTTTGAAAACATGATGATCTCCAAGAAACAGGTTGTTCTGAGCCTTGGTCTCTGCAAAATCAAAAACAAATAGCTTCGCTTGTGAAGCAGCTGGTCAGCTCGGCTGATCACAGGTCTGAATCGTTCGAATGATTGGCGCTTGATGGTTAGCGATGACCATTGATCAATTATCACTATTACTATCATTGTTATTATTGTTTTATCACTCTTGAATCTCTTGATGTTGATTTATCTTTGACTTATTATCAGCAGCATTAGTATTATCAATGTCATTCTGGATTTACTTACAGTACTATAGTATTATTCTTTTATGAAAACATAGTTTCTGCCTGCTTAATATTGTCAGCAAATTTCTTTACAACCACTATGGTTGTTTCACAATTATTGTTGTTATTATTGTTGTCATTATTGTTGTTATTGTTGTTGTTATTATTGTTGTTATTATTGTTGTTATTAGTTGTCTTCTCATCATTGTTCACAATCATTCTTGTAAGCTATAACAATTACTTGTTATTGTCAGCAAATTTCTTACCATCACTGTTGTTATAAAACGAAATTCGCGAACAGTAATATTGTTAACAATTATTTTTGTTTTTATTACTGCTATTGCTAACCTGATTGTTTCTATCATAACGATTGTTTCATCACTATTACTTTTATATCGTTGTAAGACTTGTAACAAGGTCAGCAGTAAGTGAATTACTTCCCCTATAACCAAGTGGTGGTTTCTCAAAATAGGGGTGCCCCCAAATCATCCATTATGAATCATTACTAGTAATAAACCAACCTTTTTTTGGGCTTCCCTATTTTGAGAAACCTCCAAGTCTAACCATTGTTTTCCTTGTTATTGTTGGTCATTATCCCCCATTATTGGTTGGTTAATATTGACCCATGACCAAGTCAACAGTCGTCAACAGTTCCAATTTCTTCCATTGCTGTTTCTTCCCTCCTTTCCCTCGCCCTCCGCAGGACCTTCCCCGTCGCACCTGGCGAGAGAAGCCGCGTGGGCTTGAACGTGGGAGCCAACCCACGGGGGTTGGATAGCTGGCTGCGGCGATGAGCCAAAGAGAATCAGGTGGTTTGGTCTGCTGTATTGTGGTTTATCGTGGTTTATTGTGGTTTATTGTGGTTTATTGTGGTTTATTGTGGTTTATTGTGTTGTGGTTTATCGTGGTTTATCGTGGTTTATTGTGGTTTATTGTGGTTTATTGTGGTTTATTGTGGTTTATTGTGGTTTATTGTGGTTTATTGTGGTTTATTGTGGTTATAGTTATAGTGGTTTATTGTGGTTTATCGTGGTTTATTGTGGTTTATTGTGGTTTATTGTGGTTTATTGTGGTTTATTGTGGTTTATTGTGGTTTATTGTGGTTTATTGTGGTTTATTGTGGTTTATTGTGGTTTATTGTGGTTTATTGTGGTTTATTGTGGTTTATTGTGGTTTATTGTGGTTTATTGTGGTTTATTGTGGTTTATTGTGGTTTATTGTGGTTTATTGTGGTTTATTGTGGTTTATTGTGGTTTATTGTGGTTTATTGTGGTTTATGATGGTTTACGATGGTTGGTAATGGTGGTTGCTAGCTGATCGCCAATTTGTGGCGAGTTTCTGGTCAGTGTGATAGATGATGGTTTATGATGGTTTACGATGGTTGGTAATGGTGGTTGCTAGCTGATCGCCAATTTGTGGCGAGTTTCTGGTCAGTGTGATAGATGATGGTTGGTGGTTGATCACGGTTCATCATGGTCCATGATTTATGCTTTAGAATGCTTGTGATGGCTAGTTCATGCCAGAAGATGGCCGATTGATGGTTGAGAATGGTCAGCAATGCCTAAGAATGGTTCCTATAATGATGATTGATGAGTTTGAAGCGTGCTAAATGATGGTTTATTATGTTAATTGCCTGTTTGCGGCTACTATCCATCACGAAACTGGCCAGTAAGGATGACGAATGAGGGCTATCGCGATCCGCTTGGCCGCAGCGTGTCCTAAGGCTCCGTGGAGTCGTGGTCAGCAATGGCTTTGAGACCCTTGGCCACACGAGGGGCACCCAGTGCTGTGAGATGCACTGACCCTGGGGCATTGCCAGGACTGCAACCAGGGTTGTATGGCAGGGTATGGATGGTCCGTGTGGCTGCATGGATGTAAGCACATGAATAGAGACATGTCTAAACATATGCATGGACATTGCATTGAGTAATGGAGTGTGGCATGATGCAATGTAATATGATGTAATCATGTAATGTAAAGAAATAGATGTACCATGATGTACATCCCTACTTCTCATACAAGATGATCCTAAGCATCGATGCGGATCCAACCACCGGAACCCACCGATCACCGGAACCCAGGGCGACGAGTTGCCTGTTGGTCATTGCAAATCTGGCTTTCCTGGGCGTTCAAGCCAACTGCACCTTGGCAGATCCCACCCAGGCTTTCAACAAACCAGGCTGGGATGGCTAAACCACAATTGCTCGCACCATCAGGGCAAATCCGAGTGAGGCCCTGGCAAAAAAATCATAAAAATTGGCTAAACCACAGCTTGGACCTTAGCGTCATCTATTTTATAGAGTCCCTCGGTTCAACTACGACACTAGGAATTCGATGGAATTTGGCGGCACAGCGAGCGGCGCTTTTTCGCTTTGGTACAGTGACAGGTCATCGCGATTCAACATGATTCAACAGGGTAAAATGATGAGAGAAATCAAAATCCCCTGGTGAACACAGCTGAATCAAAGATGGAAAGTCAGAATGGCTACCTGTCGAGTCTGGAAACTGGCCTAAATCATCGTTGCTCAGGGATCAACCCCTTGGCCGGCACCATGCCACCATTTCAACAGCTTTCCTTCCTCAACGTCCCGGCAGTCCCAAGTCTCCCGTTGTTCACGGCGCTGTGGGGCCAAAGCGTTCGACCCCATGTTGGTGACTGGTGAGATCAATGGTGGTGTCGGTACCTCGATGGTCCATCCTGGCGGCTGATTCCTGAGTCATTTGATCAAAACGGTCGCAGGTATTCAAGAAGTAATTACTGAATATTCTCTCGAGGCAAACTTCTATGTCTTACAGCATGGTTCATCAGCACTGACACCAAGGTTTTCCATGCCTGTTTGGTGGCTAAACAGACTGGCGAAGAGCAGGTACCACTTTGATGATGGTAAATGGTAAGTGATGACAATCTGTGACGAACAATGCCGGTGCCAGGGAATGCTACTATGCTACCTGGTAATGCTGCTGGTGATTCTTTTGAGACTGTGCTCGCAGGTGTCATGTGATCATGCCAAGGACGCTGGCCTATCCACTGCTCCCCCAGTAGACTGGTAGACCCCATGACAGTTGGTGAATGAGCCTTTTGGATTGTTTTATGATAAAACAACTTAATCCCTAATCACTGATTTCACCCTAATTAATCACTGTACTTGGTGGACTGGCCTCTTAATCAGGGCATGACTCCGTGGCTCAGCGACAAGGCAATGGCGATTGTGGTACTTATACCACTGCCTTGCTTTGGGCCTTCGATGTGGCCCGGCTGTTCAGCTGTTTGGTTGCGCCCAAAGAGAGGGGCAAAAATGGGGATTTCCAGGTGAGACCCCCCTCGCCCTCCTGACCTCCCCGCCAGATATAGGTTCCCTTCATCGGAACAAGGAGGTTTCTGGTGGCTTGATATTAGAATGAATAGTTGCGATGATTCACCCAGCACCCGAAATTTCTGAAGGTGAGCCATGAGATGGATTTACACCAAGCCCGTTGATGATTCTTAATTATCTTTTATTAATCATTGGTATTAACCATCATTCCACTCCGGAAATCTAACCTGGAAGTAGAAAATCCACCATTCGCAATGGTTTTACCTGTAAAAGATTGCGGTTTTCAGCTTCCAGGTTCGTTTGCCGGAGGGTAGCCATCATAAACCATTGGTACCAACTATCCGATGGAAAAGACAATTAACATGAATTAAACCGTTGCCAAGCATGATTAACCATTGGTTTTAACCATTAACAACGATATATCCATTCTTAACCATTTCCGTTGTGGTCCAGCATCATTAGAAATCACGTTGCCCCTAGCCGTATGTGTTTTTCGCATGGCTATTCTGGCGGTTCACTTCAGCGCCAAACCCCGGAAATTCACAACTTGAGTTCTGCGTGTGCTTTGCTATTTGCAGTTCTCGCCACCATCATTGACTAACCAGTGCCAAGAAAATAATTTCCATTTACCAATTGCCAGCTATGTCCCAACCGTTTGCCAACAATCTACCAACAACCATTTCCTATCCATATGCCCACCATTTTCCATCTGTTGACCAACCGTTTACCATCCACATGCCAACCATTTTCCATTTGTTTACCAGCAGTTACCATCTATTTGCCAACCGTTTACCATCCACATGCCAAGAATTTCCCATCTATTTCCCATCTATTTCCAACCATTTCCCAATGGATTGTGAAGCCAACCACTGCCTCGGTCGCCTCAGAACTTCTTCACGACCGCCTTTCTGCTGGCAGCTGGGCAGAAGCGTGAACCATGCAGGGAGTGAGATGCCGTGGGTGGCACCTTCTGTGTTGTTGGTCGCAGGATAGGTCAACAGATCACGGTGATGGCATCGCGTGTGAATGGTTTTCATTCTTGGTTGTTGATCGCGTTTATATGCGGACATGGGTAACGAATGGGAGCTAAGATATCTACACTCTGGGTAACCAACCTGGAAGCTCTAAACACCACCCGATTTTCATAGTCCGACCAGCCACAACTGCTGGGTAGTCCAGTCCTCCTGGTGCTCCAGTTGCCTGAGTTGTGGATGGTGACCGCCATCGTAACGGATGATTTCTGATACCCGCAGGTGGCTCCAGGTGGGTATATCGCTACTGCTGATGGATGGTTCATGATGGTTAATGGCGGTTCTTGATGGTTAATATTAGATAACAATAGCGAATAATGGTTGATCATGGTTAACAATGGCTACTGCTAGTTAACGATGGTAAAGGATCGCAAATGGTGAATCTGAATGCCAACGGTCATCCACGTTTACTTGCCCTATTTGTGGGACAACCGGTGTGATGTCATAGCCACGAATGATTCTTGACACGTATTACTTCCTTGTTGGTGACGGCATTTGTGGGCTGCTGATTGTCAGGGTACCGATGGTAATTGATAGTTGCCGCTAATGATGGTGAATTCATATGACTGTGTGTGAAAGAAACCAACGGCCGATACACGGTTGATAGCTGGTTGACTAGGATGAATGGTTTTCACACAAGAGAACACTGGTCGACGTTGAGTTTGTGATGACGCTGATTGATGCTGATCGACGATGGTGAATGATGGTAACTGTTGGTCTGCACAAGATAATGTGTTCAATGGTTGATATGGTTCACGAGGGTTAGCAGTGGCGAACGGTTAACCGATGGCCAGCTATGATTCGTAACCGTGAGTGAGATTTAGTGAGGATTCATGGTGATGAATGATGGTACATTGTTGTTGTTAATGATTTATTGAGAGTGAATGCATGTCAAAGATTGGTAACTGTGGCTCATGAGAGTCAACTGTGATTCGAAACTCTAAGTGATGAGATGTGGCTAACAATGGTAATGTGGCTAACAACGGCCGGAAAGTACCAGGGATTGGTGCAGACTGTGCACCGTGGCCAAGAATGACGCACAACAGGTAATGATGCTAAATGAAAGTTCTTCATAGTTGATGATAGTTCGTTCAGAATGATTGGCTACGTTTGACGATGATAAATCACACTTCAAGACACTTGTTGCTGTTGATGATGATGATGATGGTGATGATGATGATGATGATGATGATGATGATGATGATGATGATGATGATGATGATTATGATGACGACGACGACGATGACGACGACGACGACGACGACGATGATGATGATGATGACGATGCTGCTGCTGCTGCAGCTCCTGCTGCTGCTTACTGCATCTTACTGCCGGGGAGTTCTTTAGTGACTTCGGACGGTAGGCACTGATGGCTAGAGATGGCCACTGAACTTCAACCATGGTTTGCTAGACGTAGTGGTGGCATATGACAGGTGATGATGCTCAACGATGATCATCCTATAACAAGATTATGGGGCAGGTCCGCCATAGTTCACTCCGACCGCTCCGCTGCCGCAGCTCAGGAATGGATCATCTGCGTGACGGCCCACGGTGCAGCTTACTTCACCGCAGCTGAGTCCAGGATGTCCAACTTGCTGGACACCTTCATCGTGTGGGCGGCTTGGCTGCCCTTGGGGTGATTTGAAGTGAATCACTCCCGGCTTGACCTGCTCAATTCCTCGATGGTCAGCACGTTCTGCGCATTTTTCAGCACAGTGGTGGCACACGTCATGGGGTGGATGACCAATGGCCAGCCTTCAAAATCATGGGTTGTCTGCTGTTTTACACGGAAAGGGAGATGTGATAAGATGCATCGGTCACGATCCCGTTCGCAGGGCACGGGAGAGCGCTGAAAAAAATCATTGGAATGTTCTCTCTTCGCTGAGAACTCCGGTCACTGATCAGCTAGGACATGGGATGATGGTCCACGGAAGTATGCAACACGGTTGTTACACAACAGTGATCAAACATGGCTGACTGGGAAACCACCATAGGTTTGTACAGAATCCCTTTGAAACCATCAACTATTCGTGGACTATATCTATTTCAATATAGCCATTGCCATGTTCGATCAGAGCGTAAAGCTTGGCCAGTTGATGTCGAGGAACAACCCAGGTCATGCAGTCCATGAACATTACTGTCCAATCCCTATCTCTTGGCTAGGATGGTGCCGTCCATGAACTATGTTCCCCAAGCCTGCTTGGAACATGACAATTGATATGGATTTAACTGATTGAACATCATTCAACTGTATTAAACTGTCTGTTTGGAATCGGAACATGGCAATCAGTTGATTATGTCTTGCTGACTATTCCCCACGATCAATCATTGTATTTCCATATCAAAACCATCGAGAAACCACCAGTTGAGTATGTGCTGAAGGAAAGCCAGTTGATTATATATATACATATAAATATACATCTCTTTCTCTCTCTGTTGCGAAAAAGGCACGCGCCAAGCACCTTCGTTCAAATCGCCTGCCAAAAATCCTTGGGCCCCGGGCCCTTGGCTTCGAGGTGGTGGGCGTCTTTCTGCTTTGGGTTGCGCCTGTGCTGCTGGGCCAGGAAGGCTTAGCGGCGCTTCAGGTGCTTGGGGTGGCGTGGTGCAGGGGCCAAGCAGGATGAACCATGGGATTTTCTATGCTTGACTAGGGTTGATCACTAATCGACAAGAAAACTATCCAATAACTAGTCTTAGTAGTGGTTCATGATAGGGGACAACAGCTCCCACAAGAATGGTTAAATCACTACCATTGTTGGTGGTTTGATTGACATTTCTATTTCCCCCCATGACTTTGGGATGGTTGGTTGGCAAGCATGTTTTTCGGAGGGGTTGGTGCAACCCCCAACTTTGAATGCATACGAAGACCATGACCAACATAACGCAGGGGGTCACAATTGGTGGTGATCATGGTCAGCAGTGATTAGTGGCAATGATGGCCGATGGCCACAACTGGTGGTGATCAGGGGGGGTGACCAGGGCAGAAATGATGGCCGATGGTCAAATGAATGATGGTGATGATGGCCATGATGAAGAGTTGATTGCTATGATCAGTGGTTCAACTGGGTTTGTCCATAAGTGCTGGCAACCTGGAAAGAACCATCAGCTGGACTTTTACATACACGCGCCCTGAATCAACCGTCATCATCAATCGACCATTATTAGCAAACACTGGCAGTCATCAACAGTCATTGACAACCAGCAAGCGTCATTAACTCATCCTGAACATGAACAAATTCTCAAGGACTCATTAACGAATCGTTAATGAGCCATTAACAAATCCCAATGATGGATCAACGGTCCGACAAGTATATAAGCCGACCCCCGCGAGCTGGCCTCCTAGGGGGGGATTTTCCACAGAAGTGGTTGGCCCATGCTTGGATCTCAACCACTATCAAGTATAAAAAACACGCTCGTCAACCATTGTCAGGCGCTAGTGATCATTGACAAAAAATCACCAAACAGCATTATTAGGCGCCATTGATCCTTGAAAAACACCAAGCATCCTTAGCGTTCGATGATTTTTGGTCACTTGTCACTTCTTGCGGGGCGGCAGCCTTCAGCTTGACCAGATGCTTGGCACATGGACGAGGGAACTCGAAGTAGCGATCCGATGATCCGCCAGCTGCTTCCCTGCCACCAGCTTCCTACCATGACATGGTTGGAAGAACAGTTGGGGATCACAAGCAGACGTAGCATGACACATTTTCAAAGGAGCCTTCTGTAGCGAAGGCGGCCACGAAGGATGGACCATGGGCAAATCTTCATCAGTTGAGTCTGTTGACGAGTGCAATCCCCAACAGCCTTTGGACGCCCCGGCAAAAAATCCTTCACTGTTGCGGCAGGGGATGATGAGCGGCTTGGGGATGATCAACTAATTCCATGACGGATCATTGTAAGTGCCGCTGCTGCTGTTGCTGTTGCTGTTGCTGTTGCTGTTGCTGTTGCTGTTGCTGTTGTTGTTGTTGTTGTTGTTGTTGTTGTTGATGATGATGATGATGATGATGATGATGATGATGATGTCATCCCTAGGCTTTCAACACCGCAGCGCTCGTTGTTCAGTTCCTTGGTGCAACCCCTGCGCCGTCGGCAGGCCATCCGTGCCATCCGCGCCATGCGGAGCCTGCGGAGCTTCAAAGTCATGCGGCGCCTTCAGCGCCTTGGTGAGGGCCGAGCCGGAGAATGGCAGCCGGTGTGCAGATGAGCCCTGTGGGGAAGTGCAGTTTGATGTTACAGTAATATGTTTGATAATTTATTTGGTGAGTTGATAGGGAAATTGTTTACACTAGGGGAAAATGATGTTTGATGGAGACATTTTTTTAATTTCTGTATATGCATTAGATGCTTATGTATAAGCCAAGAAAACAGAGATAGTGCTGCAAGTATACATACACACTATGTATCACAGGTTTGTTGAGGATGCACCAGCAGCACTACAGATCTGTGAGCGTGCGCACAAATGGATAGAACCATGCAAACACAATATTTGTGATTGGCACGGCTCATCTAATACCAACAGGGAAGATGCTTCAAACTGCTTCCGAAGTAAGGTCGTTCTGCCCTTCGGTACCTGTTCAGCACCTCCAGGTGGGAGCAATTTTACATCAAGCAGCTCTTCAATTGTTTGAAGTGTTGGTTGGGGTGCCTGGATTTATGACACATGACGCAGTAGCGCAGGTACTTGCAAGCCGCCGTTGAAACATGCCATTGATGTTTTATAGTGTTGGTAAATGGCATGAATCAACAGTCAACTGTTTACCATTCTTGATGCTCCAGAACCATTCATTGGAGATCTATAGGTCTACATCCCCCTATGGTAAGTCACTCACTACCTATCCTTAAACAGATGGTGGTCTAGCAGCAGCTGTCTCGACCATTCAGCACCGCCATGAACCATGCTTATTGGTTCGTATCACTATTGTGAACCATTATTAGTTTCATGAGTGTATAGACGCCCTAGCTCAACATGGGCCAGGGTCCCTGGCAATGTTGAATTGATGGAAACTGCATCAGTGAATTTTCCAATTGGAACATGCTGCATTTGATAGGAGGAGTTATGGATGTTCTGATCTCAGTGACATGCGGTGACATGATAACCCTGATGAGCTATTAGCGTCTAGTGGCTTAATAGTTGGTTGTCAACCCTCATGTTGGCCAATTATCTCGCACCGATTAGCATCTATTAGCCAATGATCTCGCCACTTTGTTGGTCATTAACCCGAATCATTACTATTTTGTTCTCATTATTGACCTTTATTATTACAATTGTTAAGCCTATAAGCTAATGATTTCATGTCATTGTTGATTATTATTCTTGTTGTTAACATTACTATTACTTTTACTACATTACTATTACTATTGTTATTAGTGCTGATCATAAGCTTTTGGTTGGTCATGAACCCTCCTTAACCACGGGAGAGCCCGGCTGAGCCGCAAAAATTCCTGTCGCAACGGCTGTTTTACCAAGGAGCTTCCGCATGCTCTTGACGGGCGTGATCGGTACCATCCCCACCCTGTTAGTCGCTTGGTTGCTGTGCAGGGGTAGCCATGGGGGACGTCATAAGGGTCCCATCAGCAACTGGTTAGTAACCATGGTTAGCTGGAGTTAGTTCCATGGTTACCTGAAGAAAACTAAGCATGGTTAATAACAATCTATGGTTAGTTGGTTAGTTTTTCAAGTAGCTACCTGAAAAATTGTTCACCGTGGATATATGCGGGTTTCTCAAGCCATAGGGTGTTTACCAATTGTTGTCCCTTAATAATCATGTCTGCCAATAAGCCAACCATAACTTTGGGTATCCCTATTTTTGGAGAAACCACCATGTGCCATTTAATTGATGGCTTTCTCGACTTGTCCAAGTGGCATAGCTAGCCTTGATGTTCAGCTTAGCAAGGGGAAGTCAGTCGTTTAGGGGTCAATTCACCTTTCAGCCTTCAACGATTCAGCACGGTCAATGAGCCTAGCCGTTTTCGCCCCAAGGGTTGGAAGCTCCAGGCCTGTGTCTTGATGATCTTCTTGACGGTCTTGACGTTTGGCATCATCTCAGTGGACATCATAGGACCGCTTCGGCCGCTAGGGATGCCCCCTGGACCCTGGACCCATCTGTGGACGCCAGGGCGCGACGAGGGCTGGGGCCTTGCGGCCTCGGGCACTGCAGCGTGGTATTTCCAGAACGGCATCATCCAGGCGGACCAGTGGAAGTTGGAGCTGGTGAATTTTCCACTGGTCATCCAGAAATCGGGTGATTGGTTTACTAATAATCTTCGGAAATCATGAGGATTTCCTGGCGGTTTTCCGAAGAAATCTGGTCAACCAGTGGAAATCTTCGGAACCTCCAGGAAATCCTCATGATTGATAGAGCTAAAGGTTTTCCAAAGTAGATTTTCCCATGAACATGATTGATTTCTGCCCAGCAAGATCATCGTTGAGAGCTGGTTCATCGTGATTAATGATGATAAATGGCCAGGTGGGGGGTTATTGTGGTTAAGCATTGTCGATGATCAAGCAGTAGAATATCAACCAAACATGGTTGAACAGCCACGTTGGTCATGTAGCTTGTTCAGCCAGTCAGTTGTTCAGGTGATCAAGCCCTAGAATCAACTTGTGTAGGCATCGGTTGTCAAAAGTTGGGGTTCGGTGCACAGTTTTCGCAGGCTGCAGAAGAGAAAAAAGCAAAACATATCCATGCATGAGCCGACTATGCAAGTGAAAAACAGTTCAAATGCATTGGTGAGGGCAACCGTATTCACGTTGCCATAAGTTGAAACTGAAGAGATACCCCAACACGCCAGCTGGATTGGCACACATGTGTATCTCCATTTGCGACGTGCACGCACATGGGGGCAGAAAAGTAGTTAGTGCGTTCATATGATCTTGATTAACCTTTGCATAGTTACCCCTATCCATTTATTTGGATTGTTCGCCATTATTGGTAGTACTATTATGACTCCTGAATTTCTTGATCCACTATGAACTAAATCTCAGCGTAACTAACTATTAAGCATCGCCACTATCAATTTGAATTTGACCACCCATTATATCAGATATTCTTCCTCTTACTTAACCATTTCTTCCTATTATGATCTTGATTAACCATATTAGTTCGATTATTACTTACACTATATATATATATATATATCCTGGTATTAGTTTACTTAGGACAAGCTAATTTATATCCTTCCAGTTCGTAGTATCTTCGATATTGATATTTCTTCCCATTACTTTTCCTATATATTTAGTTATCAGTTCGCCAAGGATCACTTTACCCCCCGTGGGCATGGGGTTCCCGCCGTGCAGGCCAGCATGACCATGTCCCGCTTCATCTTCAGCATCTCGGGACGTCTGGACGTGCTGCCCAACCCAGGGCTTCCAACCCGGGAAACCGTGAGTATGGAGATGATATGGGACCGTGTATGAAGACGGCTTAATCCGCCAGTTTTCTAAAGATACATATTTTATTATTTATACATATCTACTCAATTTTACTCATATATAAACTGGATAAAACCCTACTTCAGATGCATCAATTGACGAAAGACCGGTAGACAGACGAGAGATTCGCTTTTGCTGGTGAAATTTGAACTTTATTTTCCCTCCGGTTGGTGGACCTGCCGATCGAAAAGAGAGGGCTATGAGCAAATCTTGAGGCCTGAAGGAAGACACATCACGGAGGGCAAAACACTGCATGCCGAGTATCGGTAGGGCCGGCAGGGTAACAACCACTAACAACTATTGTTTTCAA
>VSDK01022504.1:80048-100127 GCA_009767595.1 Symbiodinium kawagutii
CATTCCTGGGAAAAGGGTTGATAGTGGCCAACAGTGGTTGATGTACTGGCGCAACAATTTCTGATGTCGGTCAGTAATTCAGAAAGTCACCGCAATTCTAAATGCATCCAAAGGGAGTCAAACAAAATCACCGATCCAAACAGAGAGTGAAAGCGGAAAGTGTTATGCTGTCGACATGCCTCGATTGTAGGCGACAGAGGCTAATGTCAGGCTTTGGTCACGCCCTGATTGCATTGGCAAGGCCATCGTCGCCATTGCTCACGTGGGCTTGTGGCCATGCTGTAACCCAATAAGGGCTGGCTGGCTTTTCCTGCAACGGTCATCACGGGATGGTATGGCATTGGGTATGTCAATAAGACCCTGTGTGTAATTGGCACGCTCTCAGTTACATCTTCTCCTCCCATTACCTCGGTTGTTGACAGCTATTGTTAGGCGTATGGTTATTGTTGGATCTTATTCATTTTGCACACTTCTCACTTTTTTGAAGATGTTGGCATTTATATTTGTACAACCTGGTACTGTTGGTTGTTGTTTGTCCCTTGGCATCAGCCATTCACAGCATCGGTGGTGGGGAAAACCCTCCGCTGAGGTGACAACGCAGTGGATTTCATTGAGGAGCTGCAGGTCCAACAGCCCTATATCTGGATCTACTGTTTCCTCTTCATGGCCACCTGGTTGTCAATCCTGGGGGTATATGAATGATGGGATATGGATATGGATCATGACCAGCACCATGACCAGCCCCACACTTGTGTAGATTGACCTCCCAGGGAGGAGCAGTCGGGACATTTTGGGGTCACCAGGGGTGCTCAGAGAGGTGCAGTTGCACATCATGATGTCTTGCCATCGGCTCTCAAGATGAGCGCTGTAGCATGATCATCCAACCAAGGAGTGTCACACAGTTGGACTCTGGTGCAGTGGGTGCCGTAGTTGTTTCTGGTCGTTTTCGATCCGCATAGCGGGCCACTAGGAGATGATGCTTCTTACATCCTCAATCTTGTTGATTCTCGTTGATGAGCAAGGTTGCAAAGTTCATCCTTTGAGTTTCTCACGGTTTGCTGAATGCGTTGATCACAGGGTGAAGGCCCCTAGGTCAACTACAAGTTTAGTCACTAGTTTAATCACCAGGTTAATCATTACAGTACGGTGAGCACCGCCTCGCTGCTGCTCAGCGCAGCTAGGCGATCTCTGCCTATGTGATCTTGAACTTGGTGACGGCGGTCATTTGTATCCCGCCAAAGGGATGGGGTGCGGCGGTGATGTTGTTACAACATGAGCAGTGGGGCACTAGTGAAAAGATAACAAAACCATCAAGAACTCTTTTTCTTCTTTTTTTTGTTTATTGTTGCCGCAGGGTGAGACTGTAGAGCTGTCGGAATGCCTCGGGCCACAAAAGGTTGCAACCTGCCCAGCGACAGAGGCTGTGCCAGCCGGTTACCAGCCCCTCACCTAGGCGACAAGGCTCAGCAAATCGTCAACGACAACGAAGCTGAAAAGCTCTTTGAGATGCGAATGGAGGAGAAGAGGAACATGAAAGATCTCAAGCACCTGGGCGGCACAATCTTTTGCCGCGCTTGTGAAGCCTAGCAATTCGCCTGGTTCGCCACTAGAGTCGATGATCGGTGTACACTTACCGTTGGTGGCAGTATATGCGATTTCGGTCTTAGCTTGATGGATCACGAGCACATGTATAGATATACATCACATGACCTGCCCTGATAGCCATCATTAAACACCTTACGAAAAAATTGCCCAATGCTTGACCATGAGATAGATCTACAAGCGTGAGTATTAGTTGATGATCGCGTCCCCGACTCGTGGGTATCAGATCACATCTTGAACTTGTAAGTATCCATGGGGGTAAGTTTGTTCCAATCTCTTGGATTTGAGTGCAATTGGTGCAGCCTTTCTTTGTTTCTTTGTTTGTTTGTTTGTTTGTTTGTTCGTTCGTTCGTTCGTTTCGTTCGTTCGTTCGTTTGTTCATTCGTTTGTTTGTTTGTTTGTTTGTTTGTTTGTTTGTTTGTTTGCTTGTTTGTTCGTTCGTTTGTTTGTTTGTTTGTTTGTTTGTTCGTTCGTTCGTTTGTTTGTTTGTTTGTTTGTTTGTTTGTTTGTATCCTCAGGGCAAACCGAATCTCGTGCGTTGGGTATGCAAGGGGTGGCACAATGCCGTCGTTTCAAACGCCTTTGGATATGTACCGCAGGACACGGCTTTCCTGGCAGCAACTTCCAACGGCATCATCGATATCATCGATGCATATTGGCCATGCAAGCGGCTATTGTCTCCAACTTCTTGTTTCGTGTGAATCCCATCCCATGTTGCTCGATCCACTGCCTAGCTTTAGATTGTTGAGGGCAAACCGTTGGACCTCTTGTCTTACCCCTGTGTCCATAAGTGTCCATCGCTAGGTGTCAGCGTTGCAATGTCATTTGTGTTGACAGAGGAAGCAGATGGAGCACAAGCGGGCCTTCAGCCATTTGTAGGTCACGTTGCTGGGAAGAAAGTTTTGGAACAACCCCGTTTAGCTCAAAAGCGTAGCTGAGAGAATTGGGTGCCCATCAGTTTCTCCAAAGTGGCGGCAGAAGAATTTTCACCCGGAGCTGAATTATGATATTATAGATTTAGTTCAAAGTGATAATTCCGCTGCCCCCAGCTCATGGTATCATTTGGTCACATCTTCAACTCGTAAGATTTTACGAGAAAAGGCTCTGAATTCAAAAACCCTATTTTGTTCCAATCTTTTGTCCTACCCCTGTATGGTTCAATCTGGTTATTCCACGGCGTGCCTGAGGATTTGTTGTGTAAGTTTTGGGCATACTCAGTTAAAGCCATGTCGTGTTTTCGTTCCATTTTTCCGAAGCGCCATGCCGGGGGCGCGGCACGCACAACAAAAAAAATCAAATCACATGTGTTTAGTTCCGTGTCATTGGCATCATTGGCATCATTGGCATCATTGGCATCATTGGCATCATTGGCATCATTTTCTATGGCATGCTATGGTTATCAACGTGCTCGCAAGTCCCTTAACGCGCAGGGTATCCCTCGACCTGGGTGGTCCCCAGGCAAATCTTCGAGGTTCTTGACGAAGACGGTAGTGGTCAGGTGACCACTGAGGAGTGGGAGCGCATGGCTGGGGCCCACCTTGCCAGGCCGTTGACGGCGCGATGGATGTGTTGTGTTAGATCACATGCGTAACCATGCCAGGCAAAACAAGTTGGCCAATGATAATTCATACCGTATGCAGCAGGGATCTGAAGAATACAAAGGACATAGGTACATATGCAACTGTTCTCTACCATTGTCAGAAACAAGAAATTGCCCATATGGGGCAAATGAGCAACAAGCAAGGCAATGAAGTAAAACAAACACCCCGGCGGGTGACTTCATGACAAGCAGACATAGATTGATACATTGGGATGGGGACATGAATGAATATAGACATGCTCAAATATAGACGGCTGTAGGTCAGCACTTTAGGATAAGTATTCTTGCTAGATAGCAGTAGGACGGATGATGGACATCCCACCGGATTGATATATGATATAGGCATCCATAGGGACACTCAGGCATAATTACATGGACATATGGATAGGTCGATGGATGGATGGATGGATGGATGGATGGATGGATGGATGGATGGATGGATGCATGGATGGATGGATGGATGGATGGATGGATGGATGGATGGATGGGTTCAAAACACACACATGCAGTAGTACAGACGTAAAATACAAATGCAAGATGTGAGAACAATCCAATGAATAGTTTTTCCGACGCAGAAAAAAACCAATAAACTTGGAAACTTGGAAACAAGTAGAAAAAACCAGACCAGCAACTTGGAAAAACCATGGGTAGCTTCCAAGCTGCTACAGCTGCTGCAAGGAGTTCGACGCTGCCTTCGAAATTCCTATGTGCAGGCACGTGTTCCCATGACTAGCCATGGGAAACCTGTGCGATTTCGATCTGTGGTTTGTAGGCACAGTTGCGAGCATTGAACCCGCGACACCGATGCGGTAGTGTGCATTTACAGTATATGATTTCATATCTATGCAACTGTATGCCTGTTTGGACCCATGTATGCTGTGATGTTTTTTCATATCTTGAATCCACCATGCTGAAACTGGGTAGCTAACCTTACTTTTTTACGTGTTTGTTACATGCTCGCGTGCACGTGCATAAAGCTATGTGCATCTCCGTCACATCGTCTCTGGATGAACTCTGCAAAGGGCAAAGCCTCGGCGTTGAGGCGTGCCGACGGACCTAGATTCCCATGCAGGAGTTTCTGGGATGATATTACCCCCTACTGTTAGCCAGTACTTGTATCATTAGCCGTCATTGTTGGTTATTATCCCCCTATTTGAGAAACCAGTATGTTGATGATGCATGCCTTTCCTCAACCTTGTGCCTAGCCTCCTGGAAAGACCAACCGAACCTACATCCACCTACTCTTGTGATGGATGCCCTTCAGATCAGGTAAATCATCAGTCGGCGCCCTTCAGATTTTCCGATCATCAAAAAACGAATCATCAAACAAAGGTGAGTTCCTGAGGAGAGAGATGTTCCGATGAATCGTTGCATGGGGTACCCCGGGTACCCCGGTGATCCTGCAGGGACAAGTTCTTTCTGCTGGGCTTTGAGGAGGAGGACTGTGGGAAGGTCCCAATGCAGCTTTGTTGGGTGCGATTTGGCCGTGGCCATGGTGGGAGTCGAAGCGAATTATCTCTAAAACTTGGTAGGGCAAGATCCCAGCGCAGGTGCCTATTGGATGCTTTTTGTTGGATTCTGGGCAGATGGATGACCTTCAGTGACGCATCCATTCGACTGCTGTTGGCCTTGGGGGTAGTACCTAGCTTTTCCCCACCTGATATGAACATAGGGAACCGGGCTCAGGTCGCATAGGGTCAAAAGCTATGGTGAGGCTGGAGGTACTGCGGATGGGAGTTGTAAGCGACGATCTAAAGGTTCCAGGATGCGCCGCCAAAAAAGGTGCTGGGATCATCCCAGTGGGATGCCACAGAAGCTTGTTGGTTCACCGGCCCAGGAGATGAAGCAACTCTTCCGAGTGCTGGACAATGATGGCGAGGGCGAGCTCAGTGTGCAGGACGTGCATGAACATCTGGCAAGCCCAGCAGATGGTTTTCCAAGGCTTTGCCTTGCCCCAGTGTGTCTAGGAGCTCCACTTAGGATCTAAAACAAGCGCACTATGTTGAAACATGGGACCTAAACACATTACACACACATCCTTTTCCGAGTTGTTTGACGTGGAGACATGCATGGTTCATGATGGCCTCCACCACAGAGCCGCCAGGAATTTCTGAAGGGCATGGTGCAGGTTCAAGGATTGGGGGATCAGACCTGCTGTGGCGATGCCATGCAGGGACCACCATGGATGTGCATGGGCAATTACCCCTAGATGGTGCTGCTTGATGATGCTTAATGACGGTCAAGAATATGTTTGATCGATGTTGATCATAGGTGGAACTCTTTCTGCTCGGTCCGGAGCAAACCGTTTTTTCGGGGGTCCACCGCAATGACGGCAGCTGAAGCCACAAATGGAATTCGGGTGCCTTCCCTCGACCGAGAGGTTCCATTGGAATCCTGCTGTCCCATGTGCTGTCCCATGGTATCCCTCCGAAAGCGGCTCCGCTCCCAGGAGACTGTGATTCCAAAGCCATGCTGATGGCCACCAAAAGCTTAGAGAAGGCGATCCAAAACCTGGCTGTGACCATGGCTGCCTTTCCACCTACGTGCACTACGTGCATTAGATACGTGACATGTAGCATTTCTGCTGATACCAGGTACTGATGGAGATATTTGTTGGGCACATTTCAGTACTACCCCTACCACTACCCCAACTACTACTACTACTACTACTACTACTACTATTACTACTACTACTACTACTACTACTACTATTACGACGACTACTACTACTATTACTATTACTATTACTACTACTACTACTATTACTACTACTACTACTACTACTACTATTACTACTACTACTACTACTACTACTACTACTACTACCACTACCACCATTATTGCTACTATTACCACTGCCACTACCACCCTGACCTGGCAAACTCTGCCGCCGTGTCATGGCGGTAGGTCATGTTGACCTACGAGAAGCTGAACGGCAACGGCGCCCCAAAGGCCGAAGCGCCTGCGCCTTCCTGCGCTGCCAGGGAGTCTGCGTCGCTGGGGGAGCTGCTGACGGAGATCGCGCCTCGGAGAAAGTTGGCCCCGTGGGCACCGAAAGCACCGCGGGTTTCGAAGATGTGCGTTGCATGATGTGCATCTTACCGAGCAAGCCCAGGTGCAAAACCAGGTGTATTCGGTTGGATGGGGATGTTTCTTTTCAGCATCAGAGTAGGTGGATGGGATGCGTTATGAATGAGAATGAACCCCACTTGAAGGAGCGGTGGGTTCCATCCAGGTTGTCGCGGTTTCAGGGCATGCAGATAGATGGGTCAACAAAGATGTAGATAGTGCGGGTATGGACAGATATTGGCCGACAGGGATGTAGATGTAGCATGATCTAGCCCTTCTCATCAATACAAGAGTTTCGGGAAACCAACGCGGAACATTTTTTGAGCAGTTTGCAGCGATTCATGTTTGTACCTCTGTCTTCGTCCGATTGCGGACACTCACACACACGCACACACACACACACATTTGTATTTATGTTCCAACGGATGCTGAAATACGGTTCTGTCCATACATGTTGCAAGTGTAACCCTTTCTTAGCCCCCTGTAATTGGTGGTTTCGCCCATTTAAAATGGTAACTTTGGGGAGTACCAGCATTGACAAGGTCCCAGCGATCGCATGTCTCGCCTTTCAAAAAGACACCATGGAAGTCACTGGTGCCATTCGTCTCGATCATGGTAGGACTTTTCATTCACGCCGCCAAATGAAGCGTGTTTTCAAGTTGACTCTTGCTGGTGGAAAAGCAGTGGCTCAAAAGCCGGATGGAAATGGAAAGACATGTTCTTGGTATGTTCTTGCGTGTGATTTGTTGTTGTTCTATAGTCATGGTTCTCCCTTCTTGCTACTTTCCTCAGTACTATTCTCGGCATTACTGGCATCATGCTAGCATCATACTAGCAAATTCCCAGCATCATACTAGCATCAACATTGCTGCCCATCCATTTCGGATGCAATTTTGAACCATCATGAATCATTGCCCATTCCCAATCAATATCCAACATTCTTATCATTCAGTTTGAGCCACTATCCATATGATTCATCACTGATCCAAGAGTGATCCATGTTGAAAGCTTGACCTTTCTGGCTATCAGCCAAGCCGAAGCACCTTGGGAGGGTCGCTTCTACAGGGGAGGGGATGACAGGTGGCGCCACCTGAGCACCTGAGGAGTCCTTCACCATGGCTCGCTTGGATCAGATCGATCAGCATGTGGAGAAACTCATGGCCCAAGCCGACACCTTCCAGACGCTGGGCCTGCTGGGTTGCTGGGTGGCTGCTGGGCTGTGAGGTCGCACCAGGTACCTCTAACCATTGCGGTAAGCCACCTGGCAGCCAGCACCTGATTGTTGGTGGGTTGATCATGGTCATGGTTGGCCAGTTGCTTCTTGGACTTCGGAGCCGCTCACCAATGTCATTGACCATGCTGAACTATCATCAGCCATGGTTCTTACGTTCTGGTAAACTGACGTGGCAATGGAAAATCCACTGGAAATGGATGATTTCCCAAGGTTTTCCTAATGAAATCGTGGGTTCCCATTGCCATGTGAGTTTATCAGAGGGTAACCGTATTCGCCCTTGTTATCATTCATCATCAACCATTATCACCTGTCAATAACCATAGAGAGAGACTATTGGCAAACGGTTACCGTCACTGACTGTCATGACGATGGGCACTAGTCATTATAAATCATCACAAGCCATCATATCATCAACTATCATTAGCCCTGCTTATCAGCCATCATTCGCTATCATTACGCATCTTGAACCAGTCATTAACTATCGCCAAGCGACGTTAAGTACACCCTGGGGACTGGGTGGGTATGACCATCATCAGCTATCCTTTCGTACCGTCAAACATGGTTCCCAACTATCATGGACCAAGATTAATCATATGCCACTAGCCATGGTCAATTGCCATCACACGGCATCATTTTATCATTATTCGCCATGGCCCTTACTCGTCACAACTATGATGAAACACAAACAGCCATGGTTGTTCACCATTACTTACTATTGTTAGAGATGGTTCCTGACCACGATGGACCATCTTTCGCCATAGCTAGATGGCAGTTTGTTCTGGCCATAATGAAAAGTTTTTTGTTTGTGTTTCAAACCACTACAAGCGCCTATCAATATAGTAGAAAGGCTAACGATCTTTCACCATCATGTCCCAACCACTCATTAGCCATCATGTACATAGTGGTTTCTCAAGTCATAGGGGTACCCCAAATCATCCCATAGCAATATATATAGTATAGTAATCAGCGATAGCAGCAAACGATCCAATCCAATCATTCTTCACCATGACAAGTCGGATGAAATGACAAAAAGTGGCCTGCGAAAAACCTCATGAAATGAGAAATCACCAGGCTTTGGAGATGTGGATCTCCCATCACCATCATCATTCACCGTTTATGACTAAGCAACACTGATCATTGATCCAGCTCACCATTGTCACTTATCATTAGTGGGAATTATTCCTCAGTATGATGAAGAAATACTGATCATTGATCGAACTAATCGATACATGATTCATTGTGCTTAGTACTATGGCCAGCTGATCAATCAATTATCAACAAATAATAGTAATGGATAATGCATCGTTCCAGCATTGACCAGTGGCAACTGCATCTCGCTCACAAATTCACGGTAGTGAATGATGGTCACCAAGGGCTAATGACCATGGATAAGGAGAGAGAGGAGGTCCAAGACGGTTGATACCCACGGTTGAAGATAGTCAAGTCCGGGTTAGGGATGACTCATAATGACGGCAAATCATGGTTCTAGTGATGATATATGGTTTAAAGCCCATGGCTGCTGATATTTGATGATGGCAAATGATGGCAAATGATTGCAAATGATAGTGAACAACCATGCTTAATGACAGTGCGGGATAGTTGATGATTGTCAACGGCCATGGCTATGGAAAGTTCATGATGATTCATGATGCTTAACAATTATGGATAATGATCGCCAATAATGGTCCAGGATGGCTAGTCACCCTGGTTGATGATAGCGAATGATGGTACATGATGCTGAATGATGGTCAAGCAGCTAGTGGTGAATGATGGCTACGTGATGGTTGGTACTGTACCCATGCTTAATCATGGTTGATGGTCGATGATGGTCATACAACAGCTACTGTTAATGCAAGTCAACGATAGTCAATTACCATGGTAATGATATTCAATATCCTTCACCGCACTTGGTGGCCATGGCATAGTGGTTCATAGCCATCAACAATTAATGATACTGAATTATGGTACACTACGCTATTTAGTCACTATGGTCATTTGTCGTGAATTTCGAGTAATGATTGAATCGGATGATTTTTTTTGCTGTAGTGGTGAAAGATGATTCTTAGCCATGGTTAATGATACTCAATGCCTGGCAAGGATTTTCAGACAGTTGTATCCAAGGGTGGCTTTGATGAGGATCAATGATGGTAAGGAACCATTGCTACAAATAGTTTATGATGATGCATGATGGTTGAGATCCATGGTTAATAATACTTCGTGATGTTTCATGATTGTTCATCACCATGGCTAGTGATCGTCGATGCTCGTTGGTAGTGCTCACTGTTTACTCATATTTACAATGCAATAAATGTTTAGCAGGCATGGGTAATAACACTGGATGGTGGTGAGTGATGGCTGGCAAACATGGTCAATGACATTGAGTGTTTGTTAATCATGACTAGTTCCCAAGGAAAGTCATACTGAAAGATGGTCGCTGTTAGTCAGTCACCATGGTTTGGTTTCGGATATTTGATGCTGGTTAACGATGGTTAACAGCGATGATGAATGATACTTATAAATGTTTTCACGTAATGGCTAGCAATGCTTAATGATCAATGACAATTTAATGATCTTAATCACCATGATTCATGGTATTTAATGATGATGAGCGATCATTAATCAGTTTGTTCTGATTAAGGGATATTAAGGGTGGTTATCACCGAAAATATGTGCTGAACCAGGGATGCTCGGCAAATATGAAGGTTCGTGTGGCCCACGGTGCCCGACAACACTGTTACCATAGCAGCTGAGGAAAAAACTGGACATGATCGAGTACTTGCCACCCTTGCCGGGCACATCTTCGAGTGAACCATCCTGACGCAGCTTCAGATGTCATGAATCAACTTATGTCAACTTCGAGGAAGCAGGTGTACCCACAGATGATGGCTGCCAGAAGCATCTCAATCATGATGAAGTGGGGAGCGACATTTTTGCTGCTATTTTTCGTTTGTTTGTCTGTCTATGGACGGTATCTATCAATCTATCAATCAACCGATCAATCTATCAATCAATCGATCAATCAATCTATCTATCTATCTATCTTTCTATCTATCAATCTGCCAATCTATCCATCCGCAAATGCAAAGGTGATCAAAAGTGAATACCTACATGAATCACCTCCTAACCACCTGGTTTGGTGGCGTGAATTTCCCCCAGCACAGGAAGAACCAGTTTGAAGGAATGAAACCGGACTTTGGCTTTGGATATGAGTAAACAGGGTACTCCAAATGTTTGGGTCAACGGATGAAGATCATTTTGCGAGTTAGTGTTGCCGACATGGCCGCGAGCATGTCATTGAGTCATTGAGCAAGATTGACGCTTGAATGGAATCCTTATTGGAGCATCTTGGAACTATTCTCTGGGTTGATCGAACCGGTTACACCTTTGCGGAATGGTTCTGCCACCAAACTTGGACCTCAATTGACCTACATCTTAAAGATGGCTTCCTGCATCCACAAGAGGCCTAGTGTATGTCCCCGCATGCATACATAGACAAAGAATACTCCAATATATCTTAGCTTGACTTGCAGGTGGGTATGTCCACAATACACAAATACCCCAAACTTGATTTCCTGAGTGGCCCCATGGTCAGCTGTGAAACCAAAGAAGGTGTCCCATCTGGACGCCCATTCGTCGTGGGGCTATGCTGAACGCTACAGATAAACATGGGTCAATGCCAAGAATCTGAATCGATCAGCAACGATTATGAATGGTTATGAATGTTTTATGATCGCTGTGAATGACCAAACAACAGGCAACAAAATGGGTCAATAGCATCCCAAAAACAGTCTTAAGGATCCCAACTGCTTCATTTCGTGTTCGCAACAGTCGGGTGCAGGACACAACTGGTCAACCCGCCGTGTGAAACTCATCAACCACATTGAAGTTTAACCTGCAGACATCTGCCTCCGTAGAACCCAGCCTTCCGCCCCAGCTGCTCTGCACTTTTCCCGCGCCAAACGGCGCTTGGGCGTGTCCTGTGCGCGCAGGGCAGTGGGTCTGTTGTACAGAAGGCGGTGCGTGGAAAACAATGCTGGCGATGTTGTAGGAAAGTCTGACAACACGTGGGTGGTATTAAGGTTTCTATTTGTTCCAGTGCTGGGACTAGTAGTGGGGTTAGCTTTCCGAACGCTAATGCGACTGAAAGTGGCACAGGCAATTGTTGCAGTCGCAGTAGCAGTGTCAAAATCAGAAGCAGTGGCTAAGTAGCGCTTTCCAATTGTGAATGTTGGTGGAGGACAATGATTATACAAATGAACGGCGATGGCCAACAACGGTAAATATATACCGTGGTTCACAACGGTCAATTGTGATCAAAGATGGTTGATAAGCATGATCGGTATCAACTCCTTCGCATTTAGCAGTAATAGCGAAGAATGGTCAACAACAGTGAATCATGGCTACGAATTATATGGGTAGTACTGGTGTAGCATTGATTTACCAGTTTTCTGCCGTTTCTGTGCCACTTCTTAAACGTGCCCTCAGGCATTTCATGCTCTTTCAAAGCTTGGCCGTGCAGAAATCAGATGCCAACCCATCATCCTGACAAACCTCTCAGTCACAGTCCAAGGGCTTTACTTCACCCGATGCGGTGTTTGCCGTCGCTGGCCATGCGTCACTGAGAACGGAGCGAGTGGACCTTGCTGAGGGACAGGTGGGACAGAGTTCAATACCAACGAATTTGCCGTGGTCAGCCACCTTGTTGGTGAGCTCCACACGAAGGATAGCACGCACGTGGCATATGGACGAGCCATGACGAGCCCATAATCTGATGAGTTTGGATGACCACCCCCTGTTGTTCACGGGCTGTCCGGACAAGCAAGTCTGTCCAAGGTGCATGTCCCCTGCACGGGTGGTGCGTGTGCCATGCTGATGTACAACTAGCACATTATATACATACATACACGCACATACATGGTATGTATATATATATATATATGTATATATGTGTATATGTATGCCTATATATATATATATATATATATAAAGACAAGTCCTTTATTTGCAAAGCGATCGACACCTGCATATACGCTGACGAAGTTTGGCTGCTGCATTTCGCCGATCAATCTTTTGGTGTGGGAAGTTGCTGCAATGGAATGGACCTCCCGAAAGTTTTGGAAACCATGGTAGGTGTAGTTTTTTTGCCCTCCCCCATGGATGGTAAATAAGCGGAAACATCCTTTACTAGCCACTATGTGTGACTATAGGTGTAGCATATATGGCACTATAGAAGTCACACACACACATGGTCCATGTCACTATCAACCATATCCTAAGCGCTAAAAACCATATCGTCCATGAAGCGCCTGTCCCTAAAAATGGATCATCCCAATCAGCTTCACGGCCAGGTGCTCCAGGTGCACCATGGAGGAAGATGAAGCGGCAGCTCTGCGCAGAACGCAGCGACAGACCAAAATGGATCGGCTGAAAACGGTGATGTCCAAGTGCCCTGGCACCCAAGGCGACCCAAGGCGACCAGGGTAGCCATGGTGACCGCAAGTGGTCTCACTTGGCCACCCATGGTTTTCACCAGTTGCAAGTTGTGGGAGGGGTTTCCATGGGTTTCCGCAAGTCCAAGCGCAGAATTGGATTTTTCATGTGCAAATCCAGGATTTGCATAGAGGGTTTGTGTGAGCATGAAGAGGGAACCTGTGGAAGACCTTGTCATTAATGATGGCAATGGCAGTGTTTCGACCTGTATTGTTTTCTCGCCCAGTGAGTGGCTCAGCACTATACCTCCCTCGTAATTATTCGATGGAAACCATTGGGGTTTGAATCCTGCAACGTCGCAGGTATTTATTTTTGAAGAGATGCACATCCAAAGAACACACATCTCACTTTACTTGAGCAAAACATATCGGACCAACATTCTTAAACACATGGCACAGGTAGCCTTCATAATTTTTTTGCCCCTCATTGACCACTTATTTACTTTCGACGTTTGACAAACCATGGCATGCGTCAGTGCTTGTGGTCATGCTGATTGGTTTATGACGAATAGTTTTGATGAACCATTACTCAACCACTATTGAACGTTACTGTTGAATCGTTGCTTGTTACTGTTGGTGAATACCCGCTATTCATCACCATTGCTTGTTACTGTCGGTGAATAACCACTAGTAGCCAGTACGAACTATCATCCACTGAGGTTCCCATTTCTCCCTTGGGTTTCCACTCACTTTTGGCACGCCCAGACCTCAAGAGCCGCTCGTAGAGACCAAGAAAACTCGGCTGCCCGCAGTGATCCTCAGCCCAATGGAGCTCGCAAGTTTCCGCACCGCGAAACCATCCTTTTTGGGTTGGGGAACATTTACTTTGTGCCACACACATGCCTGTCATGTTCACCCGGGTTGCAGTTTGAGTTGCCGGGTTTGGTGAGGGAATGTCCCAGAGTTACCGGGTGACTGTTTTCGATCGACTTATTTCTCAGTATCCTGCGGGGTTTGGAAGCTTGTTGGATGCTTTTGGGTTTCAATCTCTAGAATAAGATGGTGGTACAACCATCTTCCGACGGAATTCTCGGCGGACAAGGGTTCCGGGAACCTTGGAACCCTGATTCCTAAAGATTGTTGCTGCTGTTGGCTTGCAAAGCTGGGCTAAGTGATTACCATTTATCATTCATCATTTCAGTGATGTTTATTATCAGCATTATGAATCCCTATGCATTGGTCAAGTTTCATTGATGGCTCAGAGGCTTCCAGTTGCCACCGTTCCCTCAGGATCATAGACTTTGGCCGATGGCTGGGACAGCCCTACAACGTGGCTGGGCTGCAAGGGATTGGCACAACGGGCACATGCATAGCTACATTCAAGTGAGCCCTTTCACTCCGGATGCTCCTGTGAATGATCCTGTGAATGATGAATTGATCACCAGCAATTGAAAGGGCTATGAGGGCCCATCACCGGTAATCGTTGATAATGGGAATTAATTCATAACCCGCAGTCGTCACCCTGGCGTGGCCAGGAAATCGTGTAGCGGTTGCAAGTGTCAATGATGCAGCCGATTGGGGGTGCTCTTTGCAAAACCAATTTGGCGGGGGACAAGCGCCCTTGCGACATCTGAAAATCCAGGAGCACCCTAGCCAGATTAGTTTACCTCAGGCTAGCGCCTTATGGCTTGCAGCGAGCCTGGAACCTCCCAATGGCCAGCTTGGAGGGGACAATCCTCAGGTGGATGTGGAGGTTCCTGACAGCGATGAGGAGGATTCGATTGGCCCGCAGCTGGCTGAGGCTGAGGACAGTGGCATGGCCGGCTCTCAACCCGGAGTCAGCTGTTCTCAGGCTTCACCATTTTGGAGGATGATGAATTCTGATCAGCTCTTCGTAATCATCATTCATGAGTCAGTGGGTTCGAAGCCTGGTTGATCACTTTTTAGTTTGAGCTGATTAATCATGAGTCATTCGTGAGTTCTAATACAACTAGTTGCTCGTTGGCCAGTGATTGCTCCCTATTATCGGTCAGCTGGTTGACACATTTAATCGTACGAGTCACCTTCTGCTATGGTTTTTGCTCGCTTCAATTGAGCTGACTAAGGATCAACAACTGTCAATCCCTGTTATTAATTCGCAATCCGCACTTTTTCAATCACTAAATTGTTGTACAATCACCAGCCATAAATGATGATTACGCACGAACCACTACTGACTACATTAATCCCGTTTGCAGTGATGACTCATTTATTACTATGATTTTTGATCATCAATCACTGTTTATTATTCTGACCATTGGTTTTCCTATTGTTCTTGGTCATACTCTTAATGATTATTGACGATCCCTACGAATTACCAATCACGTTGATGATTATTAGTCCCATACCAATTACGAATCACAAACTATATAGCCACGGAATATTAATCAATCACTATTGTTGACCATTAATGTCCATATTATTTTTCTGACCGATTCATGAATCACTATTTAATTTACAGCTTTTTGTCATTGGTCTCAGTTACCATTATCTTTGTTTTCCATTAATGACTGTATTTTATTGATCATTAGTCGCTATTCATTTTTCTTACTGATCAAGTAATCACTGTTGCCACTTGGCTCATTGACCCAATTCGCCTATCGTTTTTCAGGACCTTCCACCTCGCACATGGCGGGAGAAGCCGGGGCCCAAACGACACCAAGGCAAGGCCCAACGGCCTAAATAGCTGGACAAGTCGGTGGCAAACCATGGTTCATGTGGTAGAACTCGTTCATACTTGGCAATCTAGTTGGTCGTTTTTTTAGAGGCTAATAGTGTTTTAATCATAGAGGATAATAAGGAACAATAAATAATGAACTGCTGGTTGGTGGCTTTGAGGATTTTTTTGGTTTCCCCAATCGTTTAGGGATGGTTGGTTGGTTGACCAATATTTGTCAGAGCAAGCCACCAACCAGGCAAAGGGGACTGGTTGTTCACAATGGCTACTGATGATTTCATATCATATTTGGCTTGATATGATCGTTTGTTCATGGCTCACCATAGTAGATCGATGGTTAACCATGGTCGGTATTGCCCACGAATGGTCGTTGAAATGATGGTTGATGATATTCAGCTGTTCTTCATGATGGTAACTTTGCTTTTTCCGGGTTATCAGCCATCAGCCGGGGATGAAACTGGTTGCCGGGGAGGACGACGCAGATCAATAAAAACAAAACCCGCAGCCAGCCGGTTGGTGCTGGGATGGCGCATGGTGGAACGCAACAGTCACGATTGCCGATGGCTCTTCATGGCTGTTAAAGGTCAACTCCGTGACGAGTCTCCAGGCTGATGGCTGTTCAACATCCAGAAATGTTCAGGTGTGACAACAGCTGCTGGTTGATCATGGCTATGAGCATACCTGACTGAAGCTTCTGCGTTCCTGCCATTTGGTTCCTCTATTCGAGGTGGCCCAAAGTAAGTACGCACCTTCAAAGTGGCCCACCAGCAGAATGATGATGATGATGATGATGATGATGATGATGATGATGATGATGATGATGATCAGATGATCAAATGATGAGATGATGAGATGATGAGATGATCAGATGATCAGATGATCAGATGATCAGACGATGTCGGCCACAAGGCCAGTAAGGATGACGGCGATGACCACCACCGTCCGCTGCTGCAGCTTGTCCTAAGGCTCCGTGTAGTGGTGGTCAGCAATGGCTTTGAGACCCTTGGCCAGGCCGAAACACTGGCCTAGAGAGACCCCATGGCTGTGAGATGGTCACATCCAAGGTCCAACTACGTGGCTCTGGTACTGTAAGAACAGGTATGGTGCGACAAGGTTATATGGCTGGTCATTATTAATCAGCCAATGGGTGGGAATCACCAAGGTTATAGGGAAAACAATGGTTATGATGGGGAACCAAAGGTACAGGGTTTTGACCCATAGCCATATGTATTGTATTTTATCTTATTGTCTTGTCTTGTATTCCATGGTATGTAATGAACAAGTTCATCGCACCAAAATGCAGGGCACATTTTTTCGCCAGTCTCTCATCACCGAACCGCTAAGGGCCACGAGCTGCATATTGGTCTTTGCAAATCTGGTTTTCCTAGGCGTTCAAGCCAACTGCGTCTTGGCTTTGGGTGGGATCCCACCAGGGTTTTCAACCATTAGTTGCCTACCTCAGCTATGATCGGTGATCTTTCGTGGTTGACAGTGGAAAAAACTCTCATTAGGACGATGCAATACTTTCATGGTTGATAGTAGTTCATAAGCTCTCACTAGGGTTTTACTGACGATGCGATATTGGATTGGGTCAGTTGATGAAGCATGAACGTAGGAATTCGATTTATGTGTCAATCCCATGAAGTGGCTTATCAAAATCCTGTGGTGGATGCGCCCGGTGCATGATCCAGATCTGACCGGGTGATGTGAACAGAGCCAACCATGTCATTCACAAAATTGAGCTTCGCTCGAGTTCTTGTTGGACAGATGGGAGGCGGAGGCGGGATGAAAGACAGCACCGTCCAGGGAAGTAATAGAAACTGAGTTTGAACCCCTTATGTAAGGGAGAAACAAGCTGTAAGCTTCCAGGAGCGTAAAGTGGCAAGGAAACGAGAAACGGATAGGTCCTAGATCGATTGTTGGCTAGGATCAATCAATTGTTTATTGAGTTCGTCTCCTTGGCGAAAGGTTACCGCCTCAATCCACCTCACCATCACCATTCTAGCTTTCCTTTTCTATCCTGTAAGCCTCAGGTGGTTCGCCGAGTTTGGTATTTGCCAAAGTTTTTAACTCACCTTTTGGTTTAGGTGATGGAGTGGTGGTTGGAACATCGATTGTCATTGCTGGCAAGCAGCAAACTCCCGGGTTGATCAGACTGCTGGGTCCTAAAGCACAGAAAGGGCCAAGTGCCCATTGGGACCATTCAACTTTTAGTAATCTATATTTTATTGATTAGTTTCGCAAAGTTTGGTAATCGACCCCTGTGATGCATGCATACGGCCTGGCCCCAACTAGCATTTTTTTGGTAACTACAAGGGAATGCTGCCTACTGACGATGATGACCATGATGATGGTGATGATGACGATGATGACGATGATGACGATGATGATGATGATGATGATGATGATCATGGCACTGCACCATGAGATATCTACATCCACCAAACAAGCGCCAGCATTCGAACAATTAAGGTATGATAATGGTTCACCAGGCAGTCCTGGTCACGACCACGATTGCAGGTCAGTTCTGAATTGTTCCGTTGTTTGTCAGTTCCTTACTCAAAATCGCGACTAATTTGTTGTGCCATTCGCATGGGTGTTGCTCTTGGTTGCAGCCGTTACCAAAATCCAGAGATCGGGAACAGATATCATCGCTACTCAACCGGTTCCCCGGTTTTGGATGGTTTTGGTACGCCCCACCTGCAAAAGGTAGTTGACAAGCCATTGCCGAGAGCTTGCTAACAACACCTGGGCATGGATGGAGCTTACATGAGTCTACTAAGCATGTACCAGGAATAGTGTAATGGGTACATCCCTGTGGCAGTTGAATTGCGCAATCCGTGCTCTCATTCTTTTTCTCCAACACTAACCAGTTAAGCAATTTCCTGCAATCTTAACTTAAGTGAATAAGTAGATAAATGCATTGATAGATGTAAATAAATGAATACATACATAAATAAATAAATAAATATATATATATATATTTCTTTATTTATTTACATTCCTGCATTCATGTTTATAATACATTATAAATATACTAATGACGTCGCTACAAGTCCTGTGGGAGCACGCAGTCTCAATGAACCATTCCCGAAGCCAGCTGAGTTTCACCGATGGCTTCTGAAGTGACCTCCTAGTGACCTCCTGGTGACCGCTCGAGGCAACGATGGTGGTTGCGGCACTTATACGACTGCGATGCTGTGGGCCTTTGATGTGCCACGGCTCAGGGGTGGATCCCTTGGGATGGCCGGAAACCTTTGCTCCGCTGCAGGTCAGCTGTTGGTGATTCATCCCTGCCAAGGAAAAACCATCAACCTGCCCGACCCCCCCTTTGGAAATAGATAGATTCCCTAAACATCCCCGACCTAAACCCGTACTTTCTGCTGTGAAATGTTCGGGGGAGGCACTTTCATGACCGCTGGTACACACTTGGGGGATTCCTGAGGGATGTGACGTGTGCGCCATAGATGGGAAGGTCATATGCCTTTACACCAAGCCCGTTGACCAAGTTTCATCAGCCAATTTCAGAATAAACCACCATCATTAACCACCAGGTTACCGTGAACTGCCTGCGCGGCTGCATGTATCAATTGTTGGCTTTGCTTGGCATGGGATATCACGCCCAAGAACCAAGCCGTATACTTCAGTGCAGAACCCCGAAAAAAAAACATGTTTCAGGACTTGAGTTCGGCGCAAAAACCGATACCTCTAGTTCGCGCCAAAGTATTTGCAAGCTGTTTGCCAACCATTCACCAAACATAGACATACCAATCAGTTGACAAGTGCTAGTTCTTTACGAAGCATTTGCCAAACTTTTACATACCAACATTCACGATACACAAAGCATTTCTCATCCATGTCACAAGCGTTTGAAACCAGTTCCCATTCCCGTACATATGCCAGCCATTTCCCAAGGGATTGTGAACACACCTCTTCCCACTGCCGCCCGGCGTTACTGCAGAACTTCTTCACGACCGCCTTTTTGCTGGCAGCTGGGCAGAAGCGTGGAGGGACAGTGGCATCACTGGATGCGGCATCACTGGGGTAACTACATGTAACTAATCGAAGGAAGTTTAGAAGTCTAACTTCCGACAATATGGACAACTCAGCTAGGGTAGATCGCCTATGCAGACGTGAGAAAGAAGAGATGTGAGAAAGATGAGAGTGCGAGTGCGCCAAAATGTTAGGAAAGTCGCGAAATGCTGTGTTTTGCAAGGTTTTGTGCATCATGAGGGTCCAGAAGGGTACCTCGTTAAAGCGGCGGGTGCGGACCACTGTGGCGGAAGGTGTGTGCAAAAATCGTTAAAAAACCTAGGCGCGAAGCACATTTGGAAGTCAAAATCGTAAAAACATGTCAGCTCCGGAGCACTTTTGGGGGATGCAACTTCCAAAATCGTTAAAAAACCTAGGCGCAAAGCACATTTGGAAG
>VSDK01022504.1:100335-142835 GCA_009767595.1 Symbiodinium kawagutii
GCAAAATCGTTAAAAAACCTGGGCGCGAAGCGCATTTGGAAGTCAAAATCGTAAAAACACTGCATGTTCGGAGCACTTTTAGAGGATTTCACGTTCAAAATCGTTAAAAAACCTAGGCGCCGAGCACATTTGGAAGTCAAAATCGTAAAAGCACTACATGCTCGGAGCACTTTTGATGACTCATGATTCTCAAAACTGGCACGCTGCCTGCGCGCGAAGCAAATTTTTAAGATAAAATCTTGTACCAAAATAAAAACTGCAATTTTACTAGCGTTTCGGGCCACTTTTCGGAGATGTCATATGATCATGAAAATTGGCACGCCGCCTGCGCGCGAAGCACATTCTCACGTCCGAAGTCGCAAAAACTCGTGGTTTTCAACAAGTTTTGAAAGTTGCATGTCCGAAAAAGTGCACGCGGCCAGGGCGAGAAGCACATTTTGAAGCAAATGTGTCAAAACACAGCATGTTTTGACACTTTTTGAACACAGGAGACAAAAGTAGGAAAACACTTGCGTTTCGCGTCACTTTTCGTGATTTATGTGGCCAAAATGTGCACAACGCTTGCGCGCCAAGCACATTTGCAGGTCAAAAGTAGCAAAGCACTTGATGATCGGAACGCCTTTGCAAGGTTCAGTTATCAAACGTGGCCAAACACCTAGATGCAAAAGATTTCATGATCCAAGCACATTTGGAAGGTAAATGTCTGGATAGACGAAGTGTTGGTTAGACAAAGAGGTAGCCAGATAGATCGACAAGTAGATAGTCAGATCCATGCGTGGCTAGATGGATAGACAGAGACATAGATGCATCGATAGATAGATAGATAGATAGATAGCTAGATAGATAGATAGATAATTGGATGGCCAGATTCAGATAGCTAGATGGGTCGATAGATAGACAGATAGGTAGACGAAACGAGAGTCAGATAGAAAAGTAGATGGATAGTCAGGTGGATAGACAGAAAGATAGACAGATGGACACATAGATGATCAAACAAATAATTCGGTAGATAGATAGACAAATAGATAGATAGGCAGATAGATAACTAGATAGATGGACAGGTCGATAGATAGATACATAGACAGAAAGATGACGAGATAGATAGTGAGGTAGATAGAAAGACAAGTACATAGGCAGATAGATAAACGAATAGATCATCAGATAGATAGATAGATAGACAGTCAGACAGACAGAAAGAAAACTGATCCACTGATAGAAAGATAGCTAGACAGATAGGCTGCCAGTCAAGTGGCCAGATCGATGCTCACATTGTCGCAACCACAACTGCACACTCCTATAGTGCTCCTATCTTGGAAACTTCCGCCACCGCCTTGTGCGGTACTACTGGTAGGTCAACATGTACCAATGATAGTGGGTCAAAGTAGTTAAACACTGGAATAAAGATGGCCAGTATTGGGTCACGGTGAATACTGCCTCACAATAGCTGATCGTTGTTCATGGTGGTGGCAAATGATCAGGTATGATGAGTGCAACTTTTTGATAGTTGTTACACTCCGGCAGACATAGCTGGCATTTGAAAATCAATATGTTTCATGGGGTAACCACTATGAATGATAGACTTTCAACTTCCAGATTAGTGTGCCAGAGGGTGCATGTTTGTGGGGCAATCACGGGTATCTGATGGCATTTGCATGGTGATCATGAACCGCAGTGCCCAATGGAACCTCCAATAGTTGACCGGTAGCGTCAGGGGACGTTTCTGGTGCTGGGTGTAAGCTGCTTAGACCAGCTGACAACCGGCGCCATGGTAAACGCAGGGATGACTATTGATGATGCTGGAGTGGTGGCTGGTGTGGATTATTGATGGTTGATGCCGGTGAATGATGGTAAATTCAGCCGGCAGCTGCAATGGCCAACTCAGGACGAAGAGAGCTGGTTGGTGGTTTTAAACAGTTTTTCATTTTCCCTAGCAATCATTAACAAAGGGGTGGTTGACTATACGATATTTTTCATAGGGCTTGAAACCACCAGCCAGATAGTTGTTGACGGTTAATGCTCTTTGATGGGGAATCGTCCACATGACTGGTGATGTTCCACGATGATCATCCTGTCGCAGTGGCCCACTCTGACAGCTCCGCACTCCGCTCAGGAATGGATCATCTGCGTGACAGCCCACGGTGCAGCTTACTTCACAGCAGCTGAGTCCAGGATGTCGAACATGTTGGATACCTTCATCGTATGGGCGGCTTGGCTGCCAGCCCTTGCGAAAGTGGTGGCTTTGCCGGCTAAGGAGTTGCAAGTGGAGGTTCATAGTCTTTTTTAAGTCGACAATCTAGGATCAACCATGACCAACCTAATTCCTCCACAGGATGCTCGACTGAAAAATGATCATTTGAGGATCAACTTGGCAATTTGCGCTTTGTTGAATTGTTCATCCTCAATTCCTCGATGGCATTGCAAGTGGTCAGCTGCAGCAAGGCTTGACAATGCGCAAATTGCCATAGGCGTTTTTGATCGGACACAAGTTATGGGGTGCATGACCCATTGTCAGCCAATGGTGGCCTGATAAAGGCCTGCGATGTGAACACTTTTCACATGTTTTTTGGGCACCGAAAGGGAGATGACAACATGCACAGGGCGCCTCGAAAGTCGCAATGCGCTGGGAGAGAGCTGAAATGAGACGTGCATGAGTTGTTGCATGCGTTGAGGTGGGCATGTTGTTCCTTGAAACTTCGAAAAATATGCATGGAACGCATCCAGCAAGCCTGCGCGCTCAGAAAAGACGGACGACAGACAGGTATTGACATCCAGGCACGCGTGCACACCAGTGCGTTCTTTGACAGTTTTTTCATGTTCTTCCATCCCGTCTCCCACCAGATATCGAACATCCATGGGTGCACCCCACGAGGCCTTGGATGATCTTAGAAGTGCGAATGATTCCTGCAAAACCGGGGTTCACAGTGGGGGCTGACATGGATAGAAGCAGCGGATGTCCATGGCATGCGATTGAGCACTGTTCTCCTTCGGTGGCAATGTGCTGTCCACGAAGTGCCCTGTTTGTCTCTTTGATGCTGCCGTTTCCAGGACCAATGACTAACGGTGAACCAACAGACCCACCAGGCTGTGTATCATTGACCATTGTTTCCCTATAGTTTTGTTCGTTATTGTCCCCATTATTGGTGGGTTAATATTGACCCACAGCCACCAGCCGGTAACCCCTGTGACCCTGCTTCGCCCAAGCGAGGTGGTGGGTGTGTTTCTGCTCTGGCTTGCGCCCCTACTGCTGGGCCGAGAGGGTCTAGCTGCCCTTCAGGTGGGAACCCGTTCCATGGTGAACTGGTGCCTAAGGATGGTTAATGGTTGACAAATGCAACAAAAAGTATATCTGACTGGTGGTTTCAAACATTTTTTTTATTTTCAAGATTAACTACTAACAAATGGTTGGTTGACCAATATTTTTCATAGGGGCTGAAACCACCAACCAGGTATGAACTGGGGAAACTGTGGTGAAAATGGCCAATGCCATGGCCAACAACGCCGCTATAAATACCATGACATGGACCATCTGAATGTGATTCAGGGTGAGGCCTTAAGTGGTAGCCTTCAGCCATTGATAACCATGCCCCCGTCATAAGCCGTCATTAGCCACCCATTCGCAAACGTCATAAACTACCATCATTGGCCATCGCCGTCAAGCATCACACACTATCAGTTACCATCATAATCCATCATTGAGCGTCATGAAGTCATCAACCATTTCAAAAACATGCCCGGAATCGCATGATGAACACACGCCAGAACAGCAAAGGAAGATCCAGTGAAAGAAAAAGACCACATTTTTGCTTCACTGCTCGATTATTTTTCATGTTGAATACTAGGATGGTTTGTCAATTTTTGGGCTTCCCATTGACGACCAAGCGCTAGAAAGACATCACTGACCATTGGTGGATGACCCTTGCTACCACTGACTATTGCCAAGACTATGAGCTCAACCAGCTCACTGACGTTGTGGTTAAAGTTGATCCAGCTATGTGGTGTGGTTGTTGTTGTTGTTGTTGTTGTTGTTGTTGTTGTTGTTGTTGTTGTTCTTGCCGTTGTGGTGGTGGTGGTTTCTGCCACAGGCTATCCGGGCCATACGTGCCATGCGGAGCCTGCGGAGTTTCAAAATCATGCGGCTCTTTCAGCCCCCTGGGTTGAATCGAATATTTCTGGCTGCTGGTTGGGAGGGAGCTCAGGAGCCAGGGGTACCCGTATGGCGATGGACCAACAATCATAGGGAAAACACCGGTTCATGATAGCGGGACCGGGGGTACAGGGTTTTGACCCACTGCCGTATATCCTTCTGAAGGGTGAGCCGAGAACCTATACCACGAATGCGCTAACCAACTGGAATTTTTGGTGCCATGGATGGTGAGGTTTAGGACTTTGAGCAGGCAAAGTGTGCACGTACATTAATGCATATCAACATAGACAGCCAAAGATGTCGCATATGAAAGCATAAGGACCCCAACGGATATATACATGTTATACATATTTGTGGGTGAGTATGAGATGCCGTGCATTCTTCACGCTTTTGTCCATTCGTTTTCGTATGTTTATTTTTTAAGTGGTTTGCGAGTCCGCGTGTGTTCGGACCGAGCAATGTATACCAGCAGGCATCAGGATTGGTACGGCCCGTGTGCTAGTCGGTTGCAGGGACATTATTATCATCCAAGCGAGGAGAGGCTTCAACCTCCTTCAAAGTAACATATTGAAAACAACTTACACAAGAACCTGTTCTGTTGCAGTTAAAATTTTATTGGCTGGTGTGCCCTCTTTTATCACACATGAAGGGGTAGTGCAGGCATCATGGAAACGAGAAAACAACTCGTAGCTTCAGAGCGAATTGAACCCTAGAACCGCACAGCTATCGTTAGAACATGTCTTTCTCGCTGGATACTCAGGAGCTTCCGCATGCTTCTGATGGGCGTGATCGGTACCATCCCCACTCTGTTGGCGGGGAAGCGGTGCCAGTGATTGGAAGGGCCTTCCTTCGGCTGAGTTGATTATCAACCATGAGATTTGCCATGTGGGAACTGAATCATCATTGAACACAAGATTGCTTTACGGAATGGTTGGTTTCTATGATCATTGTTGGGATGGGCGGCTGGGGTATTCACTTTTATGACTAGCATGCTATAGCCGGGCTCATGTCTCGTCCTTGCATTGCTGGTGCTTCGTGTTTGCACCCCAATTCACTTCTCTGCTGGAAACCCGCACTCTTGATGTGTTTGATTTGGTACTTGGCCATGGCATATTCCTTGTCCTTGGTTGTCAGTTTTGAAACCTGGAAATGCCTCAGATGGACGCAGCTTCGACAAACCGAAGGTACCTATCGGCAACAGAAAATCACCAGGGGTCAATTTACCTTTCGCAGCCAGCCTTCAATGTTGAGTTCTCAAAAGATACCTGCGATGATTTATATATATATATATCCATGCTCCTTGTTACGGCCGTGAAATCACATGAAACCCAGTTGTGGATTGGAAGGCCTGTGTCGTGATGCTCTTCTGGACAGTCTTGACCTTCGGCATAGTCTCCGTGGACCTCATAGGACAAGGGCCCAGACAACTACGTTCTGGTGTCCAAGTCATTTGACGACCGCATCCCAATCCAATCAAGAGAATCCAGCGAAAGTGCGCAGAGAAAGTGCGCAGAGAAAGTGCTGGGTCGTTGGAATCGATGTTTATTTCCAATCATGCCAACTTGGTCGCCCAATCCTAATGGTTAGCACATCCCAAGTCTTTCTCCAGGACGCCATGAGGGTTGGGGCCTAGCGGCCTCGGGCACATCAGCTTGGTACTTCCAGAATGGCTTCATACAGGCCCTCTGGGCCGATCTTGCTTGCAGTGAGACCTGTTGGTTGTTCAGTCAGACAAGTCTTGATGTCGCTGTTGCTGTTGTAATTGTTTTGTCTGTAAGCCTCAGGCTCAAGTGATAGCTATTGTTCAACCAAAGCAATGCGATGGATAGTTCACATCACACTTGGCTATTCCTGGCGTCGCCTGTCACTAGGTAGGTCTTGCGTAGACCCATGATGTTTGATGTTTCCAGGGTAGCAAAAGTGCAGCAGCGCGTAAGAATATGAATATCTGAATCACATAAACAGATGAATGCGCCGGATGGATGCACACACACACAAACTCGCATTATCTCGCATTGGCATTTTGGACTTGTAGACAAATATGAACAAGACATTAACAATAACTTGTAGAAAAATTATATAATATAATGAGAGGGCGCAGGCAAAAAAATGTAACTCATTACTGTGACCATCTATGACCAAGATCCACCCACACTCAGGATAACCAAAGACTAAAGTCCACCAAGGTATACGGTATACCGCATGCCAGAAGCCCAGGCAAAAAATATAATTCACCAGCACCCATCGAAAGATCCGGGATAGATACTTAGACAAACAGATGTGACCACCTCTTTGAAAATGGAAGGGCAGTCCCGCGGCACTGTTGCAGGCGAGTCTGACGATGTCTCGCTTCATTTTCAGCTTCTTGGTTAATTCTGTGCTGTCCCAGTGGTGACCCTTTTGGGCCTCCAACAGTATGCCCTGTCAACACACAAATGTGGCTATTGAACCATGCCATTCATCTATGCCCAAACCCGCCAAACAACTTCATTTCTGCCAGATTCGTTGGAGTCGTGCAGATTATTTGTCTTTCGAAGATGCGCAATGACTTGCAAGCAGCAAGTCTTGGCCGCCAGATGTTGCGAAGGTAAAAACAGTGGTGTAACAAGTTTGACCAAGTTGTCAAGAATGATTGCTGACCAGAGACAAATATGTGGTGCTAGTTGCGAAAAGTCGGTGTTTTAGTCCATGGCCGTTTTCAAGGGAAACGAATGGGTGGCCAAACAGAGACACCAGCAAGTCAGTGTAGCATCTGCAGCTCCATTGGCAGGGCACGATTTTTCTCCAAAATTGACGGCAAGGAAAACCTAGGGGGGACAATCTCCGGTGGTAGCAACTGTTTTCCTCTGCCAATTGGTTTGATCATGATGGAACCCATAATAGACCCCCACCTCCTGTTTGGTTTCATGGATGCTCATCAGTCCATCACCTCCTGACTTTCGTTTCGGCTCAACTTGTCATGCCTACAGTGTCCTTCTTGGCTACGTTCAAGCAGTTTAATCAATTCACTTCCAACTTCTGCTAGTTAAGCGGACACATCCCAACTGATTCCCAATCTGTTCTCAATTGTTGGCAAGATTGTCCCTCCAAGCAGTTGGCGATCTCTTTTGTCCCTCAATGCCACCCATTGATTACCAGTCGCGTATGCTGTACCAGTTTTTCGGAGCTGAGGTGACAATGCTGTGGACTTCATTGAGGAACTGCAGGTTGAACAGCCCTATATCTGGATCTACTGTTTCCTTTTCATGGCCACTTGGCTGTCAATCCACAGGAATACTATGGGCTCTGGGTACCATGACTAGCCCCAACTTGTGTAGGTTGACATGCCAGACCAGGCTGTGACATTGTGTGATGTTCACCGAAGGTGGCTTTGTTTTGATGCATTGTATATCTTGGTGCCATCCCAGCGCAATGGACCCTCTGCAAAAGGGAGACGCGGTCTCTAGCCCCGGATGACCGTGGATGATCATCACCCTTGTAGTGTTCAAGACTGCCATAACCCGGGTGATTGACCGATATCAGGAGCCACCTGGGCTGCAACCCCTGCAGTTTCATTCTTTCATCGCCTGTTCGAGATGAGCCAATGCGGCATGAAACCCATGTCATGATTCAACCAGTGCAGTTGGCCTGTACCATAGTTGTTGGTTATGCTTGGTTCGGATCACTCTTCAGCATTGCCCACTTGCCAAAGATCATGGATGATATATGATGATCATGGATGATCATGATGCTTGTTTTTACTTGCAGCCCCATCCTGTTGTACAAAAATCTCGTTGATGGCCAGCCTTGGTGGCCCAGCAGCTGATGGAAGTTGAGAGGCGATCTCTGCATACGTGATCTTGAACTTGGTGACGGCGGTGATTTGTGCCTCGTTCCATCTAAGCTGCTAAGGGACTGGGTGCAACCCCTTCCAACTGACATCCATGTAAGAGAAGTGGGGGCACCAAAGCAAAGCTGCGAAGCTGCGCTGATGTTGGTGTTTCTGGTCGTTCCTGTGCTGATTGTGATGATTCGATGGTTCTTTGGTGCTTTGTGCTCCTGAAGTGGTTTCGTCTAAAGTGCGACTTGTTTCGTCAGGGCCGCAAGTTATATGTTTTTAGCCAGCGATTGATCACACGAGGCGGTGGTTCTACTGGGTGCCTGGCATGGCCATGCCGGACTTGCCCCAAAGGGCAGACCTGTGCACCAGGCGACAAAGCTCAGCAAATCGTCAACGAGAACGAGGCAGAAAAGCTCTTTGAGATGCGCCAAGAGGAGAAAAGGAACATGAAAGATCTCAAGCGCCTGGGCTCCGCCGTGGCTGTGCTTGGGAGGGAGCTGTTAGCGGAGCCAGGGGTATCCCGGCCCCGTGAAAGAGGGAGCCAGGCCAGGAGCTACCAGGAGTCAGGGTCATGACATTTGGTCAGCTCAATCATTAAGAGTCGGAATAATTTAAACCCTGGATTAATAAACCATAGGTTGATGGATTGGGAGGTTACCATTTTAATGGGAAACCAGTTTGCTTTTGGGGTATACCCCCTATGAATCAACGAGTGATTTATGAATACGGGGTTAGCATTAGTCATGATTCACTGATGGTTGGTATATTTGTTACCTTCCGGAGCAAGGAATCCAAGACGTGTCAGGCGTCAGGTGGCATGCGAATTAGATTCTGGCACATCTTTCCCCTTGCCTCGCTACATAGGCTTGGGATGATTGAGAGGTACAGCATTTGGGGTTGTGCCTACACACGGACACAAAGACAGATTGTTCACATTGTTTTTGTTCCTGAAGGTCAAGAATATGTGACTGAAGTGTGACTGAAGTCCATGGTCTCGGTTGGTTCCATGGTAGTGGGGGTTTGCTTTTGTACGACATTGTACGACCCTTACTTCTTTGTTAGTGTTTCGTCCGGTTCTCATTGAAGTCAACTTGGTTGTTGTGGGTTCCAACTGTGCTCTCTAGGAAGTGTGCAGTGCACATCACATGTCCCCAGCAGTTTGTGCGTGACTTTAGGCTGTACGGATGTGACATGCATGACTCGCCTCTCCAGCGAGAGCATGTCTCCAATGTGAAGTGATTTGATGCAAGGTACAACGTGGAAAAGCGCCGATGCCAGGGCCTCTCACTCTATAGAGGAGACATTTTCATAAGTTTGGTTGGGAACTATTGAACCCATTTGGATGGATGGTGTATTTGGTTATGCCATGTTATGCCAAGGTCTAGCTGATGATCCGCCGGTTTTTAATCTTCTACCCAAGTTGGAGCATGCAGTATTTTCATGTATTTTCGGCATTGTCGCATACAGACTCTAGGTCTGTAGTTTGCTTGCGGTATTTTACAGCAAGGACACTTGTTAGCTATGGAATAGCTACTCTATGTTGCTTCGCATTTCTTAGCTACATGCGATATCATACTTTATAAGCTATATTCTTGTCTAGGGAGAGGGTATCTCGAAAAGACGGTCACTCCTGGAATCATTCCAAATCATGGGAGTATTTGGAAGTATTTGGAAGCATGTAGGAGTGGCCTTTGAAGGAGTGACTCAGGGCTTCGAAATGTGCTATATATATATATACATCTGTGTGTGTAAATGTATATGTAAATGTAGATATGAAAATATTTGGGCATACATGTAAATAAATATATGTATGTATATATATATATATGTATCAATGTAGTCAAATTTAGATCTAGCTTCTTTAGGCATCTGTGTATACATACATCTATTTATTCAAATAATATTTATATATTTATGTTTTCCCCATATTACCTAGACTATATATATGGTCTCAATATACCATAAATAAACCCAGGTAGCCCGACCTATTTTGTGGGGATTGGAGTCTGGGCTGAGGCGGATCTTTGAAGTACTCGATGAAGGCGGTAGTGGTCAGGTGACCGCTGAGGAGCGATGGTGGCCGGTCACCAACCTCGTGGGTGTGCAGTAGCCTGAAACCAGTACCGTTAATTGGTAGATCCAACCATTATGGCTATGGGTCAAGCAGTTAATCAACCAACTAATGGAGGATTTACCGACAAAAGTAAGGGAAAACAATGGTTAATGATAGGGGAACCAGGGGTACAGGGTTTTGACCCACAGCCTTGTGGCAGTGGTTATGGTTAAATAGCTGGCTAATGGTCAACAATAGGGGATGATAACTAACAATCATAGAGGATATATACCAACTATATGGCTATGTGCCAAGATAGTAGGACCCCAAAACTCATTGGTTTATAATGATCGCAGGTGGCTTGGAAATGGTGGGTAGGTGTGAAAGTGATGCTGGTTGAGCTGCCAGATGCTGCCAGGAATTCGATGCTGCCTTTGAAATTCCCGAGTGCAGGCGCCTGGTCTGACGACGTTTCAATGGGAAGCCTGTGTGCATTTCAATTCATGTTCGTATTTTGTGGCAAGCGTTGGGAACTACACACAGACGGCTGTGTACATGTAGATATCGATTTGTGCCATGACATCCACACGTATCTCTCGACATTTTAAAATAGATATCTTTTCCACATGAGCCGATATACGCATGCATCTTCCGACGCGCCTTTTTGCATAGACATCTGCGCGTCTTGAAATGCCCACGGTCACATGTACGTGCAGCTGTGCGCATGCCTTCGATTTTTGCGGCGAAGACCGACAAACTCTGCATCTTCCAATCGGAAGGTGTTGGCACACGCAGGCTGACGATGGTAAGAGATGTAGGCGGATCTAGATTCCCATGCAAGAATTTCTGGGCACAGTTCCATCACGTGCCATCCTTTGCGGTGATCGGTGCGTGTTTTTCCTAATGCAACTTTGTGCCTGGACTAGACTGCGTAGACCAACCGAACCTACGGTGAACAATAACTTGACCTGTACTGATGGACTCCCAGCGGCAGCGGGGTAAAAAGTGGTACGACAAAAACAAGTTACTTCCGCAACTCATATATCCTCCTTGCTACCGCCTTAGTTATTTTGGTTGGGTGGTAGCCTGGAATTTTTAATTTTATCATTGCTCCCCCTTGAGGCAAGCTGATGTTTTAAACCTCAACAAAATCCATAATAATTTTGGCGGCCGGTAAAACGGAAAACCAACATATAAGCCTACATGTTGGTTTGACCTTGGGATCCAAAATGGCTTGTTTACACCATGCAAAGTCAGATACCAGGAAAAAAAATTGAGTGTCGGATTTGACGAAATGAAAAATGCAAAGCAAACGTATCTTGGATACCAACAGAATAATTTTGGCAAAGGTGGAAATCAAAACATCAACATGCCTTGCATGTCATCAAAATAATCTTGTACAGGAGCAACAATGAAAATTCAACATACCTGGAGTATCATCTAAATAATTTTGTCGAGGGCATGAAATTAAAATTCAACCACCTCCAATATTTCAAAAATAATTTCGGTTTGAGTTTGAGAGGGGAGGGTCAACATGGATCTACATGCCATCATAAATGATATAAATGCATTTAAATGCCATGTTCGAACATGGAAACCCAACGAACAGCCCAGAACGCCGGGCAAACTTCCATTACCTTCGGCGTCGCAAGAATATCCAAACATGCCAAGGTAGGTTCAGTACCAGGAAAATAATTTCCACCACTTCACTGCGCCAGTAGAACCCATGAAGGGATCAGCCAACAAACCACAAAACCCATTGGTTATTTTCAGGGGTGCAAGGACAGAATCCAGGAAAAATCACCGTGTCATCGACCTAGGTGAGGACTTCAGAAAAACAATTTTCCCAGACAAACATTGTTTTCCGGGGCAACGGTAGCTCAGCAACAAGCATGAACTATGTCAGCAAAACTGGAAAAAATGAAAACAAAGACCGTTGGTATCGTTCTGTTTTCTATTTTAAGAGATTGGAAAGGTGGCATACAAGAAAAATGAGTTGCCATGAACATACCAGGAGCTTGGGCACGGAAAGTATGTGTAAGTGTGTGATGAAAAGAGAGGTTGACATCTTGTCGTTATCTGAGTCATTGGCCATGGCTATGGCCCCATGGTGACTACATAGTGTACCAAGTGTAAACCAGATGTAACAGATTGTAAAAGAATTAGTGTTTTGCTTGTCCTTTCCACGGGGCATGGTGTCATACCAGCAAGGTCCAACAACCTGTTCCGTACATTTCCGTACCTACCTATCTTCATACCATTTTCAGAATATTCAAGTTCTTTTTGATCAGTTCCCAGGTTTGACCCTGACAGCAACACTTTCATGGATAGATGGGAGGTCAACACCCAGGAAAACAGAACATGGCTGATGTTGATGTATGTTGATCGTGGAGGGTTTCCCTAGTACCGATGAGGCTCCCCAAAGTCTCCAAAAAACCCCGGCTTAAGATGTGTGGACGGAATGCATTTCTTTGATAGAATTATAAAAAGGAATTGCATCGTTCAAACATATCTAGAAAATATCAGTAAACCCACAAAACAAACCAAAGGCCACGCAAACTTCCATCACCTTCGGCGTCGCAAGAATATCCAAACATGCCAAGGTAGGTTCAGTACCAGGAAAATAATTTCCACCACTTCACTGCGCCAGTAGAACCCATGAAGGGATCAGCCAACAAACCACAAAACCCATTGGTTATTTTCAGGGGTGCAAGGACAGAATCCAGGAAAAATCACCGTGTCATCGACCTAGGTGAGGACTTCAGAAAAACAATTTTCCCAGACAAACATTGTTTTCCGGGGCAACGGTAGCTCAGCAACAAGCATGAACTATGTCAGCAAAACTGGAAAAAATGAAAACAAAGACCGTTGGTATCGTTCTGTTTTCTATTTTAAGAGATTGGAAAGGTGGCATACAAGAAAAATGAGTTGCCATGAACATACCAGGAGCTTGGGCACGGAAAGTATGTGTAAGTGTGTGATGAAAAGAGAGGTTGACATCTTGTCGTTATCTGAGTCATTGGCCATGGCTATGGCCCCATGGTGACTACATAGTGTACCAAGTGTAAACCAGATGTAACAGATTGTAAAATAATTAGTGTTTTGCTTGTCCTTTCCACGGGGCATGGTGTCATACCAGCAAGGTCCAACAACCTGTTCAGTACATTTCCGTACCTACCTATCTTCATACCATTTTCAGAATATTCAAGTTCTTTTTGATCAGTTCCCAGGTTTGACCCTGACAGCAACACTTTCATGGATAGATGGGAGGTCAACACCCAGGAAAACAGAACATGGCTGATGTTGATGTATGTTGATCGTGGAGGGTTTCCCTAGTACCGATGAGGCTCCCCAAAGTCTCCAAAAAACCCCGGCTTAAGATGTGTGGACGGAATGCATTTCTTTGATAGAATTATAAAAAGGAATTGCATCGTTCAAACATATCTAGAAAATATCAGTAAACCCACAAAACAAACCAAAGGCCACGCAAACTTCCATCACCTTCGGTGTCGCAAAAATATCCAAACATGCCAAGGTAGGTTCAGTACCAGGAAAATAATTTCCACCACTTCACTGCGCCAGTAGAACCCATGAAGGGATCAGCCAACAAACCACAAAACCCATTGGTTTCTTCAGACCCAATAGGCAGGATTCATCACTTTTACTTTCCACATCTTTCGACGCACATAACTTTCTTGTCCAAGAATATCAGTCACCCCAGGTACCACCCGAACAATGCTTAAAGAGGGAAAAAACATCAACATTCCCTGGACATCATCAAAACAACTTTGCTGATGGATGTCGAGGGGAACACTTCAAAATTCAACACACCTCAGGTATCATTGAAACAATTTTGTCGAGGGGAAGAATTAAACATTCAACATACCTCAGGTATCATTCAAATAATTTTGTCGAGAGGAAAAAATCAAAATTCAACACACCTCCGGTATCATGGAAATAATTTTGCAGCACTTTGGCTTCTGGGGAGCTGTGCAGGGTTGAATCCCAGGAATTTAATTTGTTGCAAACCAAGGATGAATTAGGGGTATTTTTTTTTAAAGCTCAAGACCTATCCATAATAATTTCGGTGTCGGGTAAATCTGCAAGATGGATGGTTTTACATATGATCTAGGATTGATCCAGGAAAACAATCTTGAAAGGCCAGGTCCCAGCCAAATAATGAAATTAAAATCCTTGTCCTGACCCCTTGGGGTAGTACCAACGGGGATACTCATATCGCCAGAAAGCGCTAGTCATCATGGTTGTTAGTGATTGTCAAGCCCTTGATGAGGCGACAACCTAGCAGAGGTACGTTGGAGGTGTTGGCGGATCCGCTACGCATGTTGGATTATGCCGGTTGATCCATGCATTTGCCACGTTTTGCTCCCTATCACTGATGACCACATGATCACGATTTTGATCATCAATTGCCGAGGAGTCTGCGATCTTTTCCTTCGGTGGTCGATAGGAAGTCTGCCGAAGCCAGTATCAGTTCCAGGGTGTCTTTCAGATTTTCCAATCCATCATTGCTAGTTCAACCGTCCAAAAATGGCCGGGATTTTCCAGCGGATTGCGGCAAGAGAACGATGTTCCACTGAACTCTTCCATGAGGAACTCTACAGAGTGGTAATAAGTTGGTTTAAAACCCACCTAAGTATACTCATCTCTACCCCACTAGTTACAGCATGTTGTAACCTAAGTCAGCTAACTGGGGCCTACCACTCTGCACCATCAGTCGCTACCACTGGGGTGTCCTTCGGGGATCTCTGAGGGACAAGTTCTTTCTGCTGGGTTTTGAGGAGGAGGACTCCGAAGCGGCCATGGGAACGTCTGAGCAGTGTCCAAGAACAGGGCAGGATACGGCCACCGAACATGTGGGAAGAACGTTAGCGATGAAGTTGGTTGGTTGGTTGGTCGCCTGGTTGGTTGGATGGAATCTGGCTGCGCAAGCGTGGGTATGGACCAATGCCACAGTTGCAATAAAGGTTGCGCTCAATTTGACCCCCCAAAAAACGATGATGCGCAGATTTGCTGAGGAGTAACTTATCCAACTCGTTGTTTCCAAATTGATTGAACAGCACAGGCTTACCCCATGGTACCGCCCTGACAATGTGAAGCCCAACCAGCTCTGAGGGACCCAGCAGCATCCAGCAGTAGTTGATGATGACATGGTGACAGCAACGTCTGCCTGTGGGTCAATACCCTGTACCCCGGGTACCTGGGCTGTTTACATCCCAGAAATTACCTAAGAATTCCGACTGACTTCCCATGGCTGTGGGTTGCTTAGCATCTTCCATCCCCACATCATGGTGACGCCCAGGAGATGAAGCAACTCTTCCGAGTGCTGGACGATGATGGCGAGGGCCAGCTCAGCAAGCAGGCGTGGATGTCGTGCATTTGGATTTGTTGCGGTGAGGATATCTAGGCATTTCAGCAGATGACGAGTTCCTGTGCAAGTGTTTTGGGCCTCACAACATGGAAACGAGCTTCACTTTAAATCAGATGAACACAAAAGACACACTCGTGACTTCTTGTTGGCCAATGTTGGCTGTCCTTTTCCAATTGGTTTAGGTAACATGGAGGGATAATGGGTGCGATCCACGAGCGCCACACCGCGGAACCTCTGCCTGTCAGGAGTTTCTGAAGGGTATGGTGCAGGTTCAAGGATGGGACCCGGGGACATGGCAGTGGCATCCACGGACACGCCCTTGGAGCACGTGGGGAAAAACTAACCCACGTGAAGAATGGTCGGTGACGATGGACTGAGAGAACAATGGTTGACTGGTGGATGAATGATTGGTGAATGGTTGATGAATGGTTGATGAATGGTTGATGAATGATGAAGGATTTCGGTGGAGAATCTGGGCACTTTGTCAAATCCTGCTAAAAACAAGGTTTGCAGTGGTCACTGGGTTGGTTCACAGGACCCCCTACTATCGATGGTCAAAACACGGGTTTCCTGCAGATTTTTCCCATCAACCGATCCAGTGAATTTGGGGACCACAGGTTCGAAACTGCTACTAGAGGCAGCTTGATTAGATTTGGGCTACTTATGGGCCACGCATGGCTGAAACGCTGCCAACAGGAGGTTGACATAGCTTCTGAGGTGGGGAGTGGTGGTATTCCCCAAACGCCAAGTCGTTCTTGGCAAGTCACTGATTGGCACCCTATGGCACCCTTGTATCCCACAAACCTCCAAACGGCTCAAGTGGTTTCGAGCAATCTCGCGTATCTCAGAAGCATTTTTGGAATCCCACCCTGCAGCTTGATGAAACTGCAGCCACTTGAGCCCAGTTGCCGCCCATCATGACATCAATCAGGAGACTGTGACTCCAAAGCCCTGCTGATGGCCACAAAGAGCTTGGAGAAGGCGAGGGCATGGCAGCGATTGCCAGGACCAGCCAACAGAAATCCAGGGGCCATCCAAAACCTGACGATTTGCTATGCAGTTGCTGTCCATTTTCCATGCGTAGGTACATGCACATATGCCTATATCATCCTATATCTATATCTCCTTTGATTTTTGTAAACTTTTGTAAATATATGCAAACGGGAAGATGTAGATTTGATGATTGGCATATACAACTTTGATGGTTGGCATATCTTAAAAGCATATGAAAGACATATTGCGTCATAGTGCACTTGACCTGCAAGCGACACTCCCAGAGAGCCTGTCGGTGAATAAAATCGCAGCCCAGGGTCGCCACTCAGTGCTTCGGGCTGCAGGTTGTCTTAACCTACGAGAAGGTGAGCGCAGGGCACAAGACCTCCCAGAAATTGGCCTCCCGAGCGACGCAAACGCGGAAGTCTTTGGGTGATTGGCTAACGGAGATTGAGCCTGGGAGGAAATGATCACCGTTGACCGCCCAAAACCATCTTGAAGCGAGTTGTTTTTTTTGCATTTTTCGGCCGGTTAATTAGTAGTTAGGACGTGCAGCTTTTTTGGGGTCAACTCATGTGGGGGATAAAGAGATGGATGGAGATGAGGATGAGAGTATGTGGGTGGATGGGTTAGTGAATAGGAATCAACCCTTTAAGGATCTTGACGCAACATACTGTGGCTGAAGGCTGGCGGGTTGGTTTGTTGAATGGTGATTTGCTAGTGGATGGATGGGTTTGGATGGGTGTTTTGTTTTCATCCATTGACTTCCCATCCATGCAACCTGTGAAACAATCCTGACTGTGATGGCTAAAAATCGATAGCCATGGCCAGGACACACATACAGACAGACAGACACACACACACACACACCTGTACGTGGAAATATATTTGTACATAGATTGATGCAGATATATGCAGCTGAAAATGCATGGGTTGATAGAGACATCGTCACATCACATACACCTTGGCGACCTTCAGGCAACAGACCACGGCAAGCAGGCAAACAACCAAGTGTCTGCGGCGATTGTCTCTTCCCCACCGGTCCCCTGACCAGGTGCTAAGACAAAAAGATCTTTCCCTGGTGTGGATACATGGAGGAACACATGTAGATTGGATATTTCTCTTAGGAACTCCAGAAAAGCTATACTCCCTTGGAGAAAGCCTCTTAGTAAGGACTAGTGGATGGTTTCTTAACTAGGGATTCATTGCTTCATAGCTTGATTAATCAACTAGGCATTCATAACAGTAGTTACTGTTGGTAGGGATCATAACTAGATCACTAACAAGCGGTGCTCGATAGTAACTCAATATTCAGTTGATATATCCCCTGTAATTGTTCATTATTGTATATCCCCTTATTATGAACCATTAGCCAGCAAATTGTCACAAGCTTGTTAGTTGCTGGTGACTGTTAGTTGAATTCACCACCTATCAATTAACCTACTATGAATTGTCAACCAGCTTGTTAGTTGAACTGAATCCCTAGTGACCAACGGGTCGAGTGAGCCTCAGGAGTCCTTCACTATGCTACGCTTAGATCAGATCGATCAGCATGTGGAGAAGCTGATGGCCAAAGCGGACGGCTTTCAGACCTTGGGACTGAAAACACAGGTGTTCGATTGCTGGGTTGGCTGGTTGGTTGGTGGGTGGGTGGGTTGGTTGGTTTGGTTGGTTGGTTGGTGGGTTGGTGGGTTGGTCGGTTGGTGGGTTGGTTGGTTGGTTGGTTGGTTGGTTGGTTGGTTGGTTGGTTGGTTGGTTGGTTGGTCAGTTTGTTAGTCGGATTGTTGGTTGGTTGCTTGGTTGGTGGGTTGGTTAATTTGGTTTGCTGGCTGGTCGGTTGCTTCTCAAACTAGATGATCAGCATTGCCGTTTTAAACAACTATTCTTGCTTGATCGCCGGGTGGGGTGGTGGACCATTGTGCCCCTTAAGCTCCTGCATTTTTTGAGTCGCGAACTGCCGGGGCCCAAGTGAAGGCATGGTCACAAGGCATGAGTCACCAGCAGCAAAGGTGACTCCTCCTTGGTACGGTAGATGTTTGCTCTGCGTTCAGCAAGGGTAGATCATGTAGATCCATTTCACAACCAGCCACGCCTAAGAGTACAGATAGCTTGCGATTGCCGATCTCGAATTTGGGTGGTGTATGGTGGTTTGCCAACATGAATCTCCCATTGCTTTGGGTGCTTAGGCACCATATGTGCTGGCGATTGTATAGCCATTATTCATGATTCACCATTATTAGCCACTATTGATCGCTGGGGTCTTTGAGGTATCCATCACATGTGGGTACCGCAACCCGCGGTTTGGTCAGTTATATTGAAAAATAATGCGTTAGTCAATGATCATATCCATGATTGATGATAGTTTTTGATGGTTCCAGGGTTGATGATGCTTAATACAAGGTAATGACGGTGAACAAGTGTGGTGTGCGATACTTAGCTAGGATACATGATGGTTGAACAGGATGGCTGACGATATTTACTGTAGTGATGGTTTATCATAGAATAGAACGTTTGATCGTCCAAAAACATTGTCAGTAGTAATCGGTGGTCAGGAAGAGCCGATGATGATTGATGATAGGTAACAGTGAGCCGCAACCACCATTTGCACTGATGATTGATGCTCATGAATGATAACTGATCATGGTTGGCAGCCATGGTTATATGGTTACTGTAATGATAGTGGATGATTGGTAATGAGGGTTTTGTCAACGGTTAATGATAGTTAATGATGCTTCATGACTGCCAATTGCGATTGCTACAAAGTAGTTAATCATGGTCAATCAGCACGGCCAGCGATAGCTAGTGATGGCGAATGATGGGTGGCAACTGTGGCCAATGATACTTTATGATGGTTCAGAACCATGTTCAGCTAAAGTCAAAGGGCATGAATGACCCACAAAGATATGTACTCAGGCATTGTGTTTATCAACTACTATTGGTAATGTTGGTCAATATCAGCAATTGTTATACTGTTATTGCACATTAAGGTCCACCAGATTAGCAATCAGCATAAAGTCTTGTCAAATTGGTGTTAGTATTACAGGTTCGTTTTACCAATCGTTAGTAGTTATTACCAACACATGATTGGTATTGCCCAATTGCTGTTAGCATCATTGGTTTCTATTTGCAATGTTTAGTGGTAGTTGCCATTGTTATCACTAGCAACCAGATTAGCAACAATAAACGGTATTGTTTTGGTTCATAACCATGGTTGAGGATATTTAAGGTTTAAGGAATGATTAATCAGGGCCTACAGTACGATGTTGGTAACCACTGTTGAATGACAGTTTTTGATGATGACAGATTATGGTTCCAACAGAAAGTCATGATGGCTGGCATTGTGATGGTTCTCTCTGGTTCGTGCTGGTTTTCAGCATCAGAATTCTTGCCGTACTACCGAGATTCTCTACAAGAATGAGTAGACAATTGCACAATTGCACACAGACACGCAAAAATACATCCATATAAACTTATACGCATGTGGCATTGGTTCTGGGGGCACAATGTGTTCTTGACATTGATTTTTTGTTCCAAAGAGGAGGGGGGAACTTTTTCACTGGAACTATTTTGATTGGTTGATTCAACTAGTACCAGATCCACGGCGCGCAAAACAGCTTCAATTCCATATCATATGAATGATAAACTGCATTAGTATCATGTGAGATGACTCCCGATCTTTTTATATAATTCTATCTGAACTAATTTGTGTTGTACTTTTGGATGTTCCCATGTATTTCACAGCCTGAGCTGCCCACACCTCCAAGTACTTTCCTCGATTTTTCTTTGGGAGCGCTACAGCGGCCGGAGCCCAGGAAACAACTTGACATTCTCAAGTACTTACCACCCTTGGCAAGCACGTCTTCGAGTCAACGTAGCCAAAAAAAATCCTGATGGAGGAGTAGCCTTAGATGTCATGAAGGTGAGCTTCCAGGAAACTACCTGGAAAGGGTTGCTGAGTAGGTGGGCGTACCCATGGATGGGACGCACCAGACATGCCAAAAGTGATTAGTTTGAGCGGGGGAACCCCATTTTTTGTGGCTTGTATTTTTCGCGCGTATGTAGAACATACGTATTTTTCCACAACTTACTAACTTGGTGATTTGTAGTCAGGGGGGCTCAAGTATGTTCTGATCTTCCAGTTCTGGATTGAAACTATGTGGTCAAAAAAGCGCATGAGCATTGAGACTTCCTTTTTCCGTAAGGACATGTGCACATACGCTCGCATATGCACACACACACACACATAAGCACATTTACCTATATACAGTTAGAGAGAGGGAGGCAGAGAGAGTATACCAGCATAGGTATCCAGACTTGAGAGCATAGATACCTATTTCAACGCTCGGAGCTTCCCCACCAAAATAATTCCCAGCCCGTCCACCGAATGCTGATGAACAGAATTTCAGTAGTCGATGCAGATATGATATATAAGCAGTTGGTCCAGATCTTGTACCCTGATGAGCATCACAAGTTGAATGGAATCGTGTCTATGGTCTTCCGAGAGTTGCTGGTATTGGAGTAGTTGCATCTTGAACTGAAGTTGGACTTACATCTTAGATTACATGGGTGTTTCTCAAAATAGGGGACCCTCAAAGTCATCCTTCATTTAAGCATGTAGAATAATAAACTAACCATTTTTGGGTACCCCTATGGCTTGAGAAACCACCACATGTTGGGTATGTGCAGGATCAGGTTGCCACATATGGCGGCCTGTGGTCAGTTATTCGCTAAGGGGTGACCTTCAGGTCCAGTTCAATGGGCTGGGCTATTCTGATATGAGTCATGGAAAAACATAGGTCAATGCCAACAATTAGGATAGATTGACAACGATGATTAATGGATATGAAAGGTGGATGATACAGGGTACGAACAAACAATAGCCAACAAGATGAGTCAATACCACCCACAAAACAGTTGTAATGATCCTAACTGCTTGATTCTGTAGACAGCAGGGGTGCAGCCCAAACTGATGAAGAGCCGTGTGAAACTCATGAAGCACAGGAATACAGTAGAATACAGTAGGCAAACTGAACCCAGCTCCCTCAGCCAAACTGAACCACGAGAGTTTTACCTTTCGACATCTCCCTCCATAGAATCTCCCGAGCCGCTGTGTGATTTTCCTGCGCCGAAGGGCGCCTTGCGTTCATGCATTGGCTCGGCCGCGTCCTATGCGCGCAGTGGGTCACCTCCGGCGGCGTGGACCACAAAGCTTGCGCTGGTATGAGGATGTGTGGGGTATGGCAATGTGTGGCTGGTATTCAGGTTTCTATGTGTACTGGTGAGAATGTATTCATGCAGGTGCTTTACAGGCCCGCGCAAACCATTTTATCATTGATGGCAAAGGATGGCTATGCATTATTTTGTTAACCGACAGATGCCCTGGCAAAAAGAGCCCATTATTATACCTTCCAATAGTTGAAAACACGTAATGTGATTTCTCACACAAATGTCACGGCAATGTCATGGCTCCGCTTGCTATACCATCATGACATCGCTGTATGTTTGTTCTAACCATGGCTTTTATCACATGAACCTGCCCTGGCCATTTTTCTAGCATTATTTCCAGCAACAAACTATCGCCACGACTCATGGTTATGAACTAAAACCGTTCACCATTGTTCTACCGTTGGCTGTGGCAGTTGATTATGACCGTTTCTTAGGCTTGTTATAAGCAGTGAAATTGCCATAAATGATATGCCACTCTGCCACTGTTACCTTTACGATTAGTTTGCAGGTTGATTATCACCTGCATTGATTATGCCATTGCTACATTTGGTTTACCATGCTGCCGCTGCTTTGATATATTTTTTTGACAGACTTAATCTTAGTCAATCATCACAAACTTTTGTTGCAACCATGAATTGTGACCATCAGTGATTTATTGAAACCATTGTTGTGCCATTGATCCACCACTGTTCCACGATGAAATAAGTCCCTCATCAACATAAAAAATCCCAAAATCATAAAGCATCATCATTTTACCGGCTATACTTAAGGTAATCAGTCACATGAAAATTACAAGTTACTCCTGTACCAGGTCTTGATGCCAGTAGCAAAATCAACATATACTCGCTATTAATCATACAAGTCATTCTCATCGAATCAAGTATGGGTTCACAGCCACTGTTTAACCAATAATTAACTGTTAAAATGGTAAATATAAGAAGAATAATGATAATGGTCGTTATAATCATCTAAGCCATCATACCCAATGGGTTGTTTTTTTGTTGTACCATTGGCTATGCAAAAGCGTGGTATGATGTTTTTATTATACCATTGGCTAAGCCAATCATTTCAATCCATTGGCTATGCAGAAGCGTGGTTGGCACTGCCTAGCAAACGACTGATGCTGGCTCAGCTGGACCGCGTGGCGGCGCGGTCATGGCGGAGGTGGGGTGGGTACCGACCAGGTGGGGGTTCGGGTGTACATTAAGACATGCACACGCGGATGATACATACATCAAGGGGGTAAATCAATGGGAAACCAAGGGATTTTCTAGGGTGAACCATGGTTAATAGTGGTTATATGGCTGTTGATGGTGAATAATAGGAGATATCAACCAACAATAGTAGGGAATATACCAGCTATATCGAGCTATACATGGCTGTGGGTCAAGCAGTGAACCATCCAATTTCATGGGGGATGAGTGCACCAACAATTTCATAGGGAAAACAGCCTGGTTAATGATGGGGGGAGCAGAGGTACAGGGTTTTGACCCACTGCCACATACTGTGAATATCTCTTCATGTACATAGATGAATGTACTTGTGTACATGATCCTATCAAGAAATGTTTGTGTGCGGGTCTGTGGTTGAATTTGGATGCCTGGAAATATTTCCAAGATGCATCTCCGTGCCCTCAATTCTGATGCTTACATAGTAGATAAGTGCCTACTTGCGCCCACACACCGGTGATAATAATCCATTTGTTCTTCCTTTCTTCCTTCTTTCTTTTGTTGGTTTTTCCTTTGGTTCCTTCCTTTCTTTTTGTTTCTTTCTTTCTTTCTTTCCTTCCTTCCTTTTGCTTCCTTTTCTTTCCTTTTTTCTTTCTTTCTTTCTTGCTTTCTTTCTTTCTTGCTTTCTTTCTTTCTTGGTTTCTTGGTTTCTTTCTTTCTTTCTGGTCTATCTATCGGTCTATCTATTTGTTTATCTAATTGTTTTTCTATTTATCTATCTATCTGTCTATCTATTTATCTATCTATCTGTCTATCTATTTGTCTATCTATCTGTTTCTCTATTAGTATATGTGTTTACGTATCTGTCTAGTTGCCTATGTATCTTGTATCCGTGCATTTTTCCCTCTACTCATTTATCCATCTATCTATCCATCTATCTATCCATCTATCTATCCATGTATCTATCCATCTATCTACGTATCTGTCTGTTTGCTCATCTGCATTTCGCGCAGGCGCTTATATGCATGTAAATATGCATGCGCGCATGTGTGCGCATATTGGACTACTACGAACATTTCTGAACCATTGTAAATATAGCCAGGTCGCTTGGCTAAGCAGCAACTTGTTGATGGGCCTCCCTTGATGTCCATGGTAGCTTTGGAACTGAGCCGTGAGAGAAACTTGTGGAGTCTCCCAGGTCGCGTGCCTCTCTGCCCTGTGTGGTCCACAAAAAGACAGGTCTTCACAAAGGTTGACAATCAACCAATGGAATACCAGCCCTTGATGATGATGATGATGATGATGATGATGATGATGATGATGATGATGATGATGCCTCTGCTGCTGCTGCTCCTGCTGCTGATTGCGAATCTCGTGATGAGGCAACACAAACTATTTGATATTGCCACATTGTTGATTTGTGTCCTGTGTCGTGCGAAGCAGGTCAAAGAACAAAGCCACCTGGACACGGGGCCGTCCGTTCAAGCGCAAGCGTGGCCTGTGCCTGGTCAGAAGTGTCAGTGGTTGCGGTTATGGTCGTGGTTGTGGTTGTTTGTTTGTTTTTTGCTTGCCGTTTGGCTGATGCTTGGCTGTTGTTTGGCTGTTGTTTGGCTGATGCTTGGCTGTTGTTTGGCTGATGTTGCGGTTGCTGCTGCTGCTGTTGTTGTTGTTGTTGCTGCTGCTGCTGTTGTTGTCAATGTTGATGTTGATGTTGTTGTTGTTGTTGTTGTTGTTGTTGTTGTTGCTGCTGCTGCTGTTGTTGTCAATGTTGATGTTGATGCTGTTGTTGTTGTTGTTGTTGTTGTTGCTGCTGCTGCTGTTGTTGTCAATGTTGATGTTGATGCTGTTGTTGTTGTTGTTGTTGTTGTTGCTGCTGCTGCTGTTGTTGTCAATGTTGATGTTGATGCTGTTGTTGTTGTTGTTGTTGTTGTTGCTGCTGCTGCTGTTGTTGTCAATGTTGATGTTGATGCTGTTGTTGTTGTTGTTGTTGTTGTTGCTGTTGGATGTGCTATTGCCGCCACTGTTGTTATCGGCAATTCTGAGCCTTTGCGGTTTTAGGAGCTGATTAGATCAGCAGCGACAAGCATAGGAAAACTTGCTCTACTGATGCAAGTGTAATCCTATTGTAACGATGCTTGGAGCAGGGTTGTCACCCACGATGTCCATCACTATCATTTTGCTGGCACCTCACGGTAACATGAGCCAAGCAGAGATGCCAACCACCTGGTTGATCATTGCAGGGGGTTCCGCTCACTGGCTGGCTTTCCCAGCTTGGATTGGTTGGGGCCGTTTGGAACAAGCGTGGGAGCGCTTTAGCGGTGTTTTCTAGAGTAGGGGAGCCCTGAACAGAGATGGCTTAGAGGCTTAGAATGTTTTTTTGATGGATTGCGGGCATATGTATTAATTTATGCACCTGTGCAGCTGTAGTTCCATTTTTTCTTATCCAACTCGCCAGTGAGGGATATCATATGATGTTGTTTTGTATCCTAAGAATATCCCTGGCGATTGTGAACCAGGAGAGTGGACTGCGGTTGTAAGCTTGCTAAGTGCTTCTCATCTAGGGGAATGGTGGTCTCCATTTGCCCTCCCCGGTCTGCTTCTCGTTGGACGTTGCCTCAGGACACGAGTCAGCCAGGCGACTTGACTGCAGATAGTCGTGTTCTTTCTTGGTCTCAATGCCAGCCCCTTTTCGGTCATAGTAGGTGGTAGGGTTTCTTGGTAGACATGGGCACATCAGCATACAGTTCGAAGGCTTCATCCTCCTCATGGTTTCCAAATCAAAGGCTACCCAGAGTTGGATACCGCTTGGAAGCCAACTACGAATCAGGAAGCTGTGACTTCGGTTTTGTTGGGGTAGACCCCTGAGATTCTGTGCTGGATTTTGGGCATTTGTAGGATCGTAGCGGCTGTATGGGTCAGCCCAGAAATGCCACGGCAGTGACCACCAACCAGTCGAATGCCGATGACGATGATGATGGTCGTCGTCGTCGTCATCATCATCATCATCATCATCATCATCATCATCATCATCAAAGCCATTCTATTCATCAGCATGATCAGTTCATGTTTTCCACAGGTGCAGCGGAACCTCTGGGAAACTGTGGGGTTCTAGCAAAGAAATTGATATAAATCTATGAATTGTCGCTTAATCAAGAAAAATGTTAACTAGTAGTAAATGTTAGTGATGGAGAGAGAGAGAGAGAGTAAATGTTAGTGCTATCAATTCTTGCTCTCTTACTATTGCTATCAATCATTGATCATTCACTAACTGCTCACAAACAGTAGTTATTCACCATTATTATGTCACTACTACCGTTCACCATTATTATTCACCATTATTATTCACCATTATTTTTGTTATTCACCATTGTTACCACTATTCACCATTATAGTTGAATAATTGATTTTCAACGATCAATTATACTTACAGCGGTTGCGATTTCGATTTGCCCATGTTTATCCGATCACGCGGGATCTTGCGAGCCCCACAGAATCCAGATTCCAGACTTTTGGTGATTTTTCTGGGACTGAACCATGTAGAGATCGAAAGTGTCAAAGCAGTTCAAGAGACCATTCAGAGTACTGATCCGGATGCCATTTGCGTGGAGCCCTGCAAGAAACAGGATCAAGAGCACGGGTTGGTGGAGAGAGCTCACATGATCAGGAAGAGCTCCAAGGCATTGTTTCGTCAGGATGTGGCTAAAAACTTGCGCCGGGACGGCCATCAGGGCAGACGTTCAAATGATGGTCTTGAACTAATCATGGCCTTTCCTGAGGCGCACCGCTTTCTCAAGCCATGCTACCTGGTTGATAGGAATTGGGATGTCACCAAGAAACGTTTTGATAGTGCCCCAGGTGTGAGGAGATGGCATCAGCAATACTTTCCTCGACTGACCAAGGTACTTGATCTAATCCGCGTCTTTCTGGCCACGCAAAAAGTGAATGGGGACTCAATGGTTCCAGAAACACAGCTTCTCAACATGTTTCACCGAAGAAAACTCCACCTCCCGTGGCAATTGCGAGAGGAGGTCTTGAAACCAGCAGAGCCGGTAAGTCACCTGGGCCGCGATAAGAAAATGGTGCCACTGGACTGTTTGTCAGAGGCCCTTTCAGAAGGGAGGATCCAATCCACCATGTCAGTCGGCAGGCGCGCCAATGCCACCAGAGCTCGGCTTCCAACGGGATGTGATTCTGGCTCGTGAGATCGGAAGCATCCATGGACGGTCAGTGGAGTATGCCCCGCATGGCCGGAACGGCCCGCTGGTTTCGGCCGTTCTTGGAAGGGCCCACCTCGATGGAGTAGCTCACCACCTGAAACTGCCTTTTTGGCAACTGGATGAAATGATTGACGACTAGCCATCCATTGGAGGACCCTGTTTGCACAATGTTGGAAGAGAGGAAAACATGATCCTCCAATGCTAACTTCACAACATTGCATTTGTTTTGAAACCAATGCAATGTTAAATAAAGTGGTATCGACAGTCTTACTATGACTATTTTAATTATCTTAATTACTGTACAATAAGATTCCTATCAATTATTCAACGAACTACTATTGTTGTAATTGCAAAGTAGAAACTAACTGTTAACTACTGCTGCTACTTGCTTCTATAATTGCAATTTCTTTTGCTGTTACTAATCGTTGGTTATTACTATTATTGCTATTATTGCTTTTATTGCTGTGACTGTTAACTACTAATTGTCAATTACTCAAAATTTGTAAAAGTTAATTAGTCAACTAATCTAACACTTAATGATTATTCAAATAGTTGGTAATTACTCATAAGTAATTGTTGATGGTGTTAAGTGTAAATTGCTCACTCACTACTTACAAGGAACAATTAAGCATTATAACTACCATCATTATTGTATTTATTAACCAGCAAAAGTAGTACTATTATTGTTACTGTTATCATTATTACTACTAGTAATAATGGTACTAACTAGTCATCATTTGATTGCCATTAATTGGCTACTCTGGCAATGAGCAATCATATTACTACTATTAATGTTACTATTTGTACTTAAATGCGTAAATTAATGGCAATCACCCCTAATAGCAAACATTACTAATGGTAATAGCTAATTAATAGTAATCATTATAGCTAGTACGAATGGTACTAGTTAATCTAGCAGTTAATTATGACTACTATCATACTAATCATCTTTACCAATTAATGATATCATTAGTAGTAATACGATCATTTGTTACTTACCAATACCTACTATTGGTTGTGATATCAAATCTTATTGTTGCTGGTACTTAATGATACTAACTAGTCATCAACTGATTCATACTAATGAGTTACTACCATTCATTAATGATACCTACAATTACAAATTAATGATAACTTAATCATTACTAACCATTTCTAATCATCATTACAAATTGATGATAACTACTACTATTATTGTTACTATCAATTAATGGTACTAACTAGTCATCAACTGATTCATACTAATGAGTTACCACCATTCATTAATGATACCTACAATTACAAATTCATGATAACTTAATCATTACTAACCATTTCTAATCATCATTACAAATTAATGATAACAACTACTATTATTGTTCCTATCAATTAATGGTACTAACTAGTCATCAACTGATTCATACTAATGAGTTACCACCATTCATTAATGATACCTACAATTACAAATTCATGATAACTTAATCATTACTAACCATTTCTAATCATCATTACAAATTAATGATAACAACTACTATTATTGTTCCTATCAATTAATGGTACTAACTAGTCATCAACTGATTCATACTAATGAGTTACCACCATTCATTAATGATACCTACAATTACAAATTCATGATAACTTAATCATTACTAACCATTTCTAATCATCATTACAAATTAATGATAACAACTACTATTATTGTTCCTATCAATTAATGGTACTAACTAGTCATCAACTGATTCATACTAATGAGTTACCACCATTCATTAATGATACCTACAATTACAAATTCATGATAACTTAATCATTACTAACAATTTCTAATCATCATTACAAATTAATGATAACAACTACTATTATTGTTCCTATCAATTAATAGTAATACTATCATTTGTTACTTACCAATATCTACTATTGGTTGTGATATCAAATCTTATTGTTGCTGGTACTTAATGATACAAACTAGTCATCAACTGATTCATACTAATGAGTTACTACCATTCATTAATGAGAACTACTACGATCATTAATGAATTTGGTACTATGAATAGTACTCGTTTCAACTGATTCAAACTATTTGTTGCTACCATTCATTAATGATAACTACAATTACAAATGGATGATAACTTAATGGTACTAACTAATCACTTACCAATCCTAGCCACTGGTACCTCTCACAGCGCCCAGGTGCGCCAGCCGATGTGGTCGCCACGCCGCCGCCAGCGGTGGCGCCCGCTCCGCGACACCATGTCAGCCAGGGGGGGCAGGACGTGGCGAAGGTGGTGAAGTCACGGGGAAGTCATGGTCAACTAATGGTTGGTAAAGTGGTTAGTAAGCAAGTGATAGTGGTGAATAACCAGCTAAGAGTGGTTGATAACCAGCTAATGGTGGTCAATAACCAGCTAAGAGTGGTTGATAACCAGCTAATGGTGGTCAATAACCAGCTAAGAGTGGTTGATAACCAGCTAATGGTGGTCAATAACCAGCTAAGAGTGGTTGATAACCAGCTAATGGTGGTCAATAACCAGCTAATGGTGGTTAAGAACCAGCTAATGGTGGTCAATTATCAGCTAAGGGTGGTTAGGAACCAACTTCTTGTGGTTGATAACACTTGATGACTAACTAATAGGTGGTTAGGAGATGTTAATGATGGTTAATCAAAGAATGACCAGCCAATGGTGAAGGAATGCTTGATGGTTTTCTGCCAATGGGTGAAGTGATGGATCACTTGGGTTGGATCACCTGAGTACTGCTTGACTGATGAAGTACTGGTTAGATATTAAATGGCTCCATGTAAGTTGCTGGTCAGCTAGCTAAGAGGCTTCATATCATGGGTACATTGGTTAAATGTAATCAATGCTTGAACAATGAATTACTATGAGCACGATACAGCGACTAACATAGCACTAATCAAGCAAGATTGGACAATGTTGACTTGTGTTGTTATCAGCCCATTCCACCATTGTTGACTGTTGTCTTGCATTAGCACGCACAACATCCTGAACCAGCCATTGCCATTGCCAACCGAACCAATTTTTAACTGTGAAGACCTGTCAGCCAGTCTTTGATGGATGATTCAACCTGATGTCGTTGGTCAACCTGTGGGAGAATTAGAACTCGGCCCATTTTCGACTGGGCTCATTCGCCTGAGGAGCTTTTTGTTTCCAGGCGTCTGAGATTTCCAGCATTGAAGTGGAAATGGGATATTTACCTCTTAAATTTACACCCATTTTACCGCTTAAGAAGATTTCTCTCATGGAAAAAAGGCACGGGCAGATCCAAGTTGAGAAACCTTCAGAACCTCAAGAGCTTTTGCAATTGAGAAATAGCAAAGCAAGACACCCCATCACCATCCACTATTAATCACCCCTAATCAGGTGTCCTTAACCGTTGATAGCTTGTTTCTTTGCCCATGATCAACCGCCAGATCCACCAGTAACCCTCTCACTAAGCAATATTTACCATTTTTTGACCGATAAGCACCGTTAACTTAACCATTACAAGTATTGCTCGCCAGTATCGGCCACTAACCATGACTACCTTCATCCTGCACATCTGTTGCAGGCGGAAAGAGACCGACTCTTCGTTTCGAAGGCGGAGGGGCCCAGGAGGTTAAAACTGAACCAAAGGCAATGAAAACATTCAAGTCTGAGCCATCATGACCCAACATCAAAGCATGATGGATCCATTCGGGTGTTTCTCAAAATTGGGGACCCCAAAGTGGATGGTCTCAACTATTGCTGTTGGTTATCATACCCTGTTGATGGTTAAATATTAGCAGCCATTGCTATATATACCTGGTATATCCCCTATTGTTGATTAGGATCCCCTACTATTAGCAGTTCACCAGCTGGCTAACCATTAGTTATGGTTTATGACTCATCTATTAACCATGAATGTGCATTGTGAGCTGGCATGAACCAGCTAGAAGTCACCAAGTCAATGGTTGCTTGGTGTATCCCCTATTACTGTCGGTCATTGTCCCATATGATCAACCGTAGATTGGTCATTCTAGCTGGTATAATCCCGTGGTTTGTAATACCAAGGGGATGAGAACCGACATGAATAGGAATTGAAATTAGTATTATACAAATTAGCACTCAAGCGTGGTATATCCCTTATGAACGACCTATTCACCAACCATTTATAGGGTAAATGTCATTAGTAGATTGTTAGTAGATGATAGCAGTTAACAACAATATTGGTAGTAGCGATACCTATGGTAATAACCAATACGAATAGTGTTAATAACCAACATCAACAGGTTGTCACTAGCTATTCACCAACCTACTGCCCTGTTTTAACCAGCTAGTAGGGGTATTAGCCAACCAGATCACCAACCACAATTGGGTGAATACCACTAGTAGGTTGCCAATAGATGATAGCCGTTCATAACAACATTGGTAATAGCAAAAAATAGTGTAATAACCAACATGACTAGCTTATTGATAAGGTATGTGCCAGCTATATATGGCTATACGAAGCTTGTTACCCTGCAGGAAACCCAGATAGACCCTACCAGAAGGGTATCCCAATAGGAAACTGGTCTTCTAACTTCAATTTGGGAGGTTCTATAGGAGGATAATCGAGCCCCATAACACTATATCAAGCTTGGAAACACTTTTGGTATCCCAATAGAACCCCCTTCTAACCCCAATTAGTTTCCAAGCTTGTTAGGAAAAAAACCAATTGGATTCTATCACCATTTTGTTTGGAAACTGGTCTTCATAAAACTGGTCTCCTAATTTGTTAACATCCAGTTCAAACTCCAAGCTTGTTAGATTTGTTCATAGGGGGATCTAACACGGGAGCGGTGTTGAGGTGCCGCAGCTGCTGGGCCAGCAAGCGCTGCGCGAGCACTTCGCCCAGCCCGGACACCGAGCCGTTGGGTGTCCGGTGCCGGCGCCGTTCCCACGCGGTGGGAACGATGGTCGCGGAAGGATGGTTAGTGGTGGTTGTTTAAAGGTTAATAAATGGTTAGTTAGTGGTAAGCAAGTGGTTTATGCTGGTTAGTAGTGGTTAATTCGTGGTTGGTGAATGGTTTAATTAGACTGGCTAGTACTGCTTGTTCAATGATTCAATGATGAGTACTAATTTAACAATGGTTAATGATGGTTAATCAGGATCAATGGTGGTTAATGATGGCTGGACAAATTATTGCTGGTTGAGGGTTGTTGATGATCAATGATGCTCACGAACATGCTTCAAAATGGTTGGTCTTTGATGGTTGTTAGTGATTCATGTTAGTGATTCATCATGGTTTGTCACCTTCAAAAAGCATCAAAAAGCAAAAACCACAATAAGGGCAAAACACGATTAACAATGTTGATGCCGGCTGATACTGTTTGCATTTTTGCAATGTTGTTTGATGATGGCTGGTAGTGGTATGTAGTAGTTTGCCACCGACAACTTAGACAAAAGAGGAGAGAGAGCTGATATGCCACTAGCCACTATAGCAGTAGCTACTCTACCAGTAGCCACTACTCTACCAGTAGCATCCACTATGGCAGTGTCAGAAAGCACGCGAGCAGACGTTCATCAGGTTCGGCGAGCTGACGGATGTCTACCTGCCCTCGGCCCCTGGGGGTGGTCCGGGAGCCATGGGAGCCATGGGAGCCATGGGAGCCATGGGCGCATGTCGAACTGCCTTTTTTGGGCCGACTCGACGGCTCAACCCCAAAGAACCCTAGGAGAATGAAGAGACTTGGGCAGTTTATGGCGGTTTGGCATTGGCAGTTTGCCCAGAGATTGGTATTGGTCAGATTTGGTCGATTTGGGGTGCCATGACATTTTGGAAGCTCGCTGGCACTGGTTTCGAGACTTGTGGCCGTCCATAGAGTTCGTACCGCTAGGAAAATCCTGACGAAAAGCGGATTTTCTGGGAATATTTCAAAAGGTGGATCGAGCACTGACCGGTTTTTTGACTGATGACTGATTCAAACATTGTCTTTTCTGGATGGCTTATACCATATAACCACTAAAAACATATTTTTAGCAAGGGATCTATAAGCCACCAAGTTTATGTCCTTTGCTTATCCCTTTTTGCATCTTGTTGGGACCCAGGTCATCCCAGGTCATCCCAGGTCCCACGCAGAATTGTTCGTTATGATTCGTCAGGTGTGTTGTTTTCAACAGATTTATGTATCAACCCAACAACGTTATCATCACAGCTAGCAGATGGCGGAGCCGCACGTCAAGAGAGCATCAATCACTTGGGGGTGCACCGGTCATGGGCAATCCCATGTCGTGCCATGCCTGTGACATGTTGATCCCCATAGCGTTGAAGCCCAGCCGTGTGAGGTGTCAAAGTGAGGTGACCATGAAGGTAATTAGGATGGGACGATACAAACGCCAATCTCAAATGATTACGTCGGTGCTTAATAAATGATAGCCATCATTAAACTTATTAACCACTAATTAACGATTACTTGACCACTATAGTTAACCACTAGTTAGCCACTAATGCTTAATACATGCATCTTAATGTTTCAGTATGCACCATTCCAAAGCGGTAAACACTTGTCAACACGGAATCCTGCAAAGGCTAGCAGGGTTGTAGAGTTCTGGTGGTTTGGTAGTGGGATGTTGTGGATAGCTGTTGTGACATTTTCCAGCAATGACGAGGGTGGAGAGCTGCCAAGGTGGACACAAAGGCATTTGCTTCGTGAGTTTCGTTGCTTGGATTGTGGGGCCTTCTTTGGTAGCTGTCCGCTTCGGTCACGACTGATTTGGACGCTGTAGGTGGGTGAACGCACAGAGCTACACACGCACACATGCACGCAAGCAGAGACATGCACATACCGGAATGCATGCATGTTTAATACAGAGGCTATCTCAGTGTAGTATGCGGTCGTGTTTGTTGACACCCTTTAGTTTTTTCTTCATGGGGATCAGGGCCAAGACTTTCTGAAGCTTGGCAAGGCTTGTTTGGTCAGGCTGCCCAGCAAAGCTGGGTAACTCTCTTCCCCTACTTGTAGCCTTCCCCAGAGGCCTGGGTTTTGCTTTCAGGGGAAATGATTGAACATCTGCTTTTGGTTTATGATGGTCATCTCCAGGAATTCAAGCACGAGCCCCTTCTTTGCGAACGCAGTCAATGGGTCGTCGTAGAGATGCAGATAGATGCAGATAGATGCAGATCGATGCAGATAGATGCAGAGTTGGATGTATGGATGCATGGGCATGTGCATTAACAAGCAGTGAAAGAATCAATACATTTACACAGGTAACACGCTGCTTTTTTGGTGTGTGACATGTGCCTTCTAGAAATTAGGGGCTTCACATATTCTGGACTTTCACGTTGACTGAACACCCAGCGTTTTGAGTGCAAGAGATGCCATGACATGCCCAAATCAGAATTTTTGAACTGATGGGGGAAAAACAATGCTCTCAAACTTGGGAAAGGTCGCGGACCTCAAAGCCATGAAACTCAATGAAACTCAATGAAACTCAATGAAACTCATGAAACTTGGAAACCAATGAAACTCAATGAAACTCAATGAAACTCATGAAACTTGGAAACCAATGAAACTCAATGAAACTCAATGAAACTCAATGAAACTCAATGAAACTCAATGAAACTCATGAAACTTGGAAACCAATGAAACTCATGGCAAAGCCATGCGTGCTCCCAAAAAAATGGAGCTGCCGTGAATGGTCTGGCTTTCTGGGGCTTGTTGGGGGTGCACTGCGGCGCTGAGACTGATGCAAGTGGGATCCAGCGGGCGATGGCACATGGCCCGCACGAAGTGCAAGGCGGGCGGCGGCGGGCGACGAGCGACGGTCCGCCAACAAGGAACAGCGACCGATAGGAGGAAACCAAGCCATGTTAGAGGTGCAACTGCCAACAACAATAAGGATATGGACAGTCGATGAATGGATAGATGGATGATTGAATGAAATGATGGATAGATAGACGATTGAATTCAAAAGTATACAGTATATGCGTAGGTTTACATAAAAGCTCATAATTAAGTACCAGCAACAATGCATGACAGACTTTCTTCAGTCTGAGAACGATGTGACAAACAAGGCAAAGATCAAAAGTGTAACAATACCAAAGCTAGATCCAGATCCTATCACGGCTGCGGCAATGCTCATACAAGTGGGAACCGCAGTGAGGGAATTTGGATAGGACAATTACCTGAGCAAAAAAACAAGGTTGTAACCTATGCGCTAATTGGTATGAGCCACAATGTCAGTAGATGTTGCTGATTGACGGTATTTGATGGTTGTTATTTCACACTATTGCTAGCAATTATCCATTATCAAACTTATAAATCATGACTGGTTATACTATCAAACAGTAAGCGTTATCGACGACTATTGGCTATCATCACCCATGATATTGGGTAACGATTACTATCAAATAATAATCATCATTTGTTGTGGTTGATCATTACCCATAATATCGCGGTTGATATCGTTGATCTCTCATTGTTAATCATTACCCATAATCACTGATTATTGCTGCAAATATCACTGTTGTGGTTGATCATTTACACTAACTCATTGATCGACAATAGCGTTGGACAACGGCTATGGGTCAATATCAATTGTCCATGTTGTCGGGAAAATCACCACCAATAATCAGGAAATCAATGGTTCATAGTGGGGAACCAGGGGTACAGGATTTTGACCCACAGCCATGTGGTTCATCTAATCCCCTGATGAATTCCATTCTTCACCATTATGACCTATGACCCGTATGACCTACAAACATCTATAAACCATGTCACCAGTATGACCTATATCGTTGGAGAATCACTAACCGTCAGATCCACCACACTACTTACTCTTCAGCATCAGCAGTGGCTGCCCCAAGGAGTCACAGGGCGTGCCATGGCGCCATCCTGCAGGCTGCCCCATTTCAGTGGACATTGCAGCGCCACGTGCGTGGGGAGTCCTAGCGGTGCTGCGAAGAAGCTCTGCGAATGTGAGGTGACCATCCCAAAAAGAGGAAGATAACCGACTATAGGAAAGGCAAATTGATAGATGGATAGACTATAATAAGGGAAATTGATAGATGGATAGCAGATTTGGAGTGGCTACAGCTTCACTTGAACGGCTACAACTGGCAAGTGTTGATTGATTTTTGCATTCAAGCACCTTTGGGACATGGAAGTGAGCGCAAAGAACCTAATCGGACACTCGCCCAAACAAATCCTGTTTATATGTACAGTTGCATTTGTATGATCATGTATGCTTTTTCTTGAGCGCGGGACCCCGCCAACTACAAGTATGTGCGGTCCCCCGGCTTCGAACTGTTTCAAATTTATCCAGCACTGGTAGTAATTGACCATAGTGGGCCCACATTTGCTTGCAACTAATTTTATAGATCATACCGCTTACATGGTTTGTAGATGTTTATAGGTCACACTGGTCATAGGTCACAATGGTGAAGAATGGGAGTCATCAGGGGATTAGTCAAAAAAACATGGCTGTGGGTCAAAATCCTGTACCCTTGGTTCCCCCGTCATTACCCATTATATTCCCTTTGAAATTGTTAGTTATTGTTCCCCATTATGGTTGGTTAATATATTGATCCATAGCCACATCATCTTAAATTGACATCAGCTTTTCATGATCCACAACTGGTAGTCGCAGTGTTTTGGAGAGCCAAGTATTGGTGATGATGGTTGAAGATAATGTGGTTAAGCCATATTGGATATATTGGGGTTGATCACCATATATCATTTACTATCACCATATTGGTGAAGTATTATGTTTGAAGTAACCACTAGTGATCAATACCAATCCTTATTAACCATATGTCCACCATATTTCCAGTATTAACCAGTATTAATCAATATAAACCCAGTATTGATTCATTACAATTCACAATGCTTAATCCTCCTTCCATGTTGGGCATTGATTAATAGTTGGGCTGAAATATTGGTGAAGTATTTGGTTGAAGCCATCAATAATTGAATCCTCCTTGCGGGGCGCTGCCAGGCCTCCGCCCTCCACGGTGACGGCCTCCGTGCAGAGCGGCTGCCGGGTCTTTCTGACGAAGGTGCGCCAAGCACATCCGCCAGAAGTCCTTGCATCTGCGAAGGATCTTGAAATTGGTTAACCTATATCCACAACTAACCATTATTAACCATTATCAACTGTTAATGATCTTTAAGTGATCATGGTGAAATGAATAAACCTTAATCTCATGATTATGGTGAAGTTGATTGTTGATTAGCCATGATTATGAGTAGCAAGGAAGCATGAATGGTTTTCATTAACCAATGGTTTAATGGCATCTCATGAATTTGCTTCACCAGAATTGATGGTGGTTTATCTATGGTTTGTCTATGGTACTTGACTTCACCAAAATTCACCATAGCCAGAATGATTAAGCCCTTATTCAATTAGCCAAAATAATGATAATTAGGCCCTTTACAGTAGTTCACCTATGTCCATAACTCACCAGAATTTACCATAATAACTTCTATGTGTACATGTAACATACTTAGCCATGGCTCTAAGTACCATATTTGGCATGTGTTTTATCTATGGTTTATCTATTGTTTATTGGCTACGACATATATTGACCCTGATAGCAATAGTGATAATAACCACCATAATTATAATCATAATAAACCATGATAAAACACAATATGTGTAACATACTTAGCCATGGTGGTAAATTTGCTCATAATATTCAATTGCCATGATTATGAATATGAACCAAGCAATCATGAATGGTTATCATGAACCGATTGGTTCAATGGCATACGATGGTTCATGATATCAAGGGTGTTAACGATATCTCACGCATCTTAATCATCATTCACCATTGATAAACCATATTGACCATCATTCACATGATTAAGCATAGCCATATGATTAAGCCATTATCAACCATCCTGAACTATCATCAAGCATCTTCAATCATCACCAAACATCATTGAGCATCACCATGTTCTTAGCCAACAGTAGCCATTCTTAAGCATCAGATGCATCCTAAAGCATCATTACACTCTGGTAAACTAACATGGCAATGGAAAATCCACCAATTAATGATGGTTTCCCAGGGTTTCTCTTCAAAATATAATGATTTACCATTGCTATGTTAGTTTACCGGAGGGTACTGTAGCTATCATAAGCCCAGAGTCAACTATTTTTCACGATTTGAGCGGAACCGGGACCCAAGGCCAAAGCCGCTGGATTGCATCTGCCAGGCTATTGGTTGAATTCTTCCGATTGTTGATGACGGTTGAAGATGGTTATACTGGATTTGTAGTGGGTTTATGGGGGTTAGAAAAGGAAGTGGGGTTTATTATGGCAAAAAAAAGTGGTTGAAAATAGGTCTGATAATGCTGAACCTTCAATGTGGCAACATCAGGGAGATCTAACCAACGGTAGTGACTGATCCAGAGAAGCATTGTGAATTTGGCCAGAGAGGCTTCACACTTGGCCCAGAGGCTTCAGAATAGCCAAAGCTGCTGATTCCCGGATCTTTTGCATCAGACGTGACGCATGAAGCAAGATCCGGTTCATGATTGGAAACTGATTCCTCGCCCGTTGTTGACCAAGTTTGCGACGTCACCGTGGTTAACCATGACGAACCACTGGTGTTGACCCATAGCCATCATCAACCATCAACCATTGTTAGCCAGCTGCTATCAGCTGCTTGACCATCATTAGCCAATAAGGTGAACCAGGACAGGGAGCAGTTCTCAACAGGTATGTTGACGCGTAAAAGGCAGCCAGGCTTAGAGGGGGCAACCCTCAAAATTTTTGCTGTGCCATGGCGGAAGTTGAAGTGCCAACGGTGCAAGCTGAAGTGGCGGTGCGACTGGAAACAGGACAGCTACAAGTTTTGCTTGCAAGTCGTCTGTGATCAAGTGGAAGCAACCAGGTTTGATTGATGTTGATTGATGTTGATAGGTCATGAGTCATGAAAGTGTGCTACTTATCTTGTCTAATCCTATTGTTATGGTTGGCAATGCCAATCATTCGCAGGCAGCCACGCATCTGGCACGAAGTGGTTGTGTGTGAGGACGCACTCGATATGATATGTGAGCAGTTGCCGAATTGGCCGGAAAATGGGAGGCTTACACTCCGGTAAACTAACCTGGCAATGGAATTTCACGATATTTTATAGTGAAACCCTGGGAAACCATCTATCAATGGTGGATTTTCCATTGCCAGGTTCGTTTACCCGAAGGTAAAATTTACCGTGGCTTGTAGACATCACGGGGCCTGTGCTCCTGAACGAATCCTCAGCTGTAGCATGCTGTAGCTTGGAAACTGCCCGCAGATGGCCTCATAGCAATGGATGCATTCAGGGGCCCGTTTTGCAAATCGGGGGACCCTCAAATCATCCACGATTCTTCATGTTGTGGAACCTTAACTTAGTATCTCAAAATAGGGAACCCCTCAAATCATGTTTAACAGTGAGTCATCGATTTTTAGGATCTCCTAAGATATATGAAGCCACCATTTGTGAGAAATTCCTTTAGATATGCTGCAGCTGTCAAGGTGCGCCCCGCAAGAAAGTTATAGTTGGCGCGACCCAGTGACCCATCGATCTAGCACCACAAGTCGCCCTGTATCACTGATGTATGGTCCCCTCCTCGGTGAATCCACATTGAGAACGCATACTTGCACGGATACACCATCCACAAATGATATCATAACTGGTACCTGCACAGTTGATGGCTTTCCTGCCGAAATGGGATTTCATTTAGTTGGTATATGTTGATATGATGGCTTAGTCATACATGGTACCCCTTTCAATAAACCCATAGTTGATGGCTTTACCCACATAAATGATTGATCATAGACCCCCTGGGGATAAATCCTGGGGGTTTCAAGTGCTGCTGCGCAGCCAGAACTGGGAGAGGGCTCCATTTGGGACAGCCGTTGCTCAGCAGGGGCAGCACCATGCAGTGCGAGCGGGTCAAAATAAGGGCACCAGATTCAGCACAGAACTGATCATAATGGGTCGTTTGGTCGTTTCAGTGGGAGGCACTGGAGGGAAAATTCAAATTTTCAGAGAATTCGGGAAGTTTGTGTTGGGTCATGTTTTCGTCACGTTTCAGCGAACATAGGGGTAGACGAGCATTTTAAGGGCTTGAGGATGAGGTTGAATTTCGAGATGTCCAACTTTCTGATGCCTACCAGAAGCTACTTGTCCTAGTCACATATCCCTCTCTGGATTGGTTCCCTAACGCCATACCACCGATGTCATAGGCCTGGGACCAGGAAGGTGTCCCAAAAATGAACGGCGCCATAGTGTCAGTCTGGTGAAGATGGGTTGAATCTTTCAGGATGTTGTCCCAGCACTGCCATCTTAGAGGTTGAAGATGTGCAACCATTGTTACTTGGATTGGTTGTTTGAGCTTGGCAAGAGGTACATGTGCCAGATAGATTTAAAGATATCATTTCTTCTCCATATCATTTTATAGTAAACCCTATGGTTGTTGATGGTATTGAACATGCTCTATACATGTGTATCTATTTATGTAGGCGCCCCACATCTGCCCGGCAATGTTGCCAAGCAAGTTTGTTTGTTGAATTTCTTTGGAGGGCCATTTTTTTGGGGAATCTATTTTTTTTAGTTTGGGGAATTTTTCTTTTTTCCATACCCCTGTTGCTTTCCTGCTTTTCTGCTTCTCTGCTTTCCTGCTTTCCTGCTTTTCTGCTTCTCTGATTTCCTGCTTTTCTGCCTTTCTGCTTTTCTGCCTTTCTGCTTCTCTGCCTTTCTGCTTTTCTGCCTCTCTGCTTTTCTGCTTCTCTGCTTCTCTGCCTTTCTGCTTCTCTGCTTCTCTACTTTTCTGCTTTTCTGCTTCTTTGTTTTTTTTTGCTTCTTTGCTCTTCTGCCTTTCAGAGGCAAGGCAAACCTTAAAACTCCAAAACCTTAAAACCCTAAGGCCCTAAAACACCTAAACCTTAAAACACCGAAAAGCTGAAAGACCCAAACCCTCAAACCCTGAAAACCTTTAACCCTAAAATTTCAAACCCTAAAACAGCCGTCCCCGCTATCATGTATCATATATATCAGATCATCATCTGCCATTTTTCTTAATCATATATCCTATGTGATTAAATGTGATTAATTTCATCTCTTGTTATGCATGGGGGGCTGCGCCCCCCGCCAAAACCCCCCTGCTTATCGTGTATCATTTCTATCAGATCATCATGTATCATTTTTCCTACCTATAGATTATATGTGATTTATTCTCATCTCTTGTTACGCCAACCCCCCCGCTCAATCACAACAATCACCAACAGCAACCATCCACAATCACAACAATCACCAACAGCAACCATCCACAATCACGACAATCACCAACAGCAACCATCCACAATCACAACAATCACCAATAGTAACCCACCACCAACAATGACCAACAACAACAACAACAACAACAACAACAACAACAACAACAACAACAAACGCAATTGCAGCAGGCTTTGGGGGGGTTTTGCTCAACATCAACAACATGAACCACCCCCTCCTTTATGGAAGTGTGAAGCACCGACATCTATCAAATAATCTTGGAAGTAGGAGCCTGCTTTCCCAAAATGCATCAAATCCCATAGGAGTTTGCTTTCCCAAAATGCAGCAAATACCATGCAAAGTAGGAGTCTGCTTTCCCAAAACGCACCAAACACCGTGCAAAGTAAGGACGTAGTTCCCCAAACGCAAAGTAAGATGCTTCTGTCCCCACATGCAGCAAATACCACGCAAAATGCGAGGCTGACTTCCCAAAATGCAGCAATTACCGAAAAATCACAGGTTCTGGCTCGAAACTGCTGCAAATACCAGGGGAAGGGCTCCGGGAAAGGAAAAAAAGAAAAATTTCCCAAACTAAAAAAATAAATTCCCCAAACAATTTCCAACCCGACCAATTTCTTTTGAGCGCATCCTGCAGTACAAGGGAGATGGGGCCGGGGTAGGAAGCCCACCACAGACCGCCATCAGGTTCCAGAAAGCTCCTCTGGCTGGACATTGTTGGTGCCTATGTCAGCAGCAAGCCGGTTTTCTGGGCAGATGAGTGTAGATGATTTCCAGCCTACCCTGGAGTGGACCATCATCCATGCTGCATTTTAAATCCCAATGCTAATCAAAACAAGTAACTTTTCTGGCAGGTTTCGACAAGATTGCAGGTTTACAGCTCTAAAGTTTTTGGGACATGTTGGGACGATGTCTCCAGCAAACTTGGTGGAACACTAGAATTTGCGCAGGCAGCAGAGGTAGGATTTGTGAGCAGCTGCACTGGGTCTTTTTTTTTCACCAAGGAGGCATGGGTGTTCAACCGGGGTCACCCGCAGGCTTGGTCAGTTTCTGGCCTTGCCAACATCTCCAGCCCCACGTTCGAACACCCCACCGTTGCACCGCCCAGCCGCCAGGTGCCAAGCTGTTTCGCTATGACCCAAGCACCAAGCACAACGAGGAATTCGACCTCTCTGCGTTTTCCACGTCGGTGACTTGGCGCTTCGCCAAACCAGGGCTCCTCCAGTGGCCGGTTTCGTGTTGTCACCTGATGTCACCTCAGGGGTTTCCAGGGT